>CM038705.1:1222857-1225357 GCA_021613375.1 Megaleporinus macrocephalus
AATAATTCATAATAGATACTTAATAATTTATAGTATTTACAGAATAATGTATAGTAGATACTGAATAATTCATAGCAAATACTAAAACATTTATAGTAAATACTGAATAATTCATAGAAAATACTAAATAATTCATAGACGATACTGGATAACTCATAGATACTGAATGTTTCATAGTATTTACAGAATAATTCATACTGGATACTGTCTATAAACATGGGCTAGTGTTGTCATGGTACTGAGAAGTTCAATAAGATAATTTGAAATGTATTAAAAGTAATAATTTCCGATATTAAAGCAGATAAAATGAATAATGTTCACACAGTTGTCTGATAATCAGCCAGAAAGATCCTCTGGAGTATTTTGATGTCTGATCTGACGTTTAGCTAATTTAACATAAACTCTCAGAACAACCTTTCCGCCTGTATTTGTTTCGAGCGCTCCACAGAGATCTCCTGCTGCTTACTGTGTCCACTGCTCACCAAGACTTCTGACCTTAGCGTAACTGACCGCAGCCCTGGTGAGACTGTGAGGGTCAAAGGTCAGCGTGTTCCATATGGAGGGTATTAATGTGTGTGGGTTGGTGGAGCTGGTAAAGTTGTTGGGGTTGGTGGAGATGGTGGGACTGATGGAGAAGGTGGGGCTGGTGAATTTAGTGCAGTTGTTGGAGCTGGTGGAGCTGGTGGGGCTGGTGGAGATGGTGGAGCTGATGGGGCTGGTCGGGCTGGTAGGGGTGGTGGAGATGGTGGGGCTGATGGAGAATGTGAGGCTGGTGAATTGGGTGGGGTTGCTGGAGCTGGTGGAGCTGGTGGGGCTGGTGGAGATGGTGGAGCTGATGGGGCTGGTCGGGCTGGTAGGGGTGGTGGAGATGGTGGGGCTGATGGAGAATGTGGGGTTGGTGAATTGGGTGGGGTTGTTGGAGCTGGTGAGGCTGGTGGGGCTGGTGGAGCTACATACCCATGGCCAGAGTGCTGAAGTAGATGGTGTGGCTATACGGGCCGTAGCCTCTCTCGTTGCGAGCGCGGATCTGGAAGGCGTAGATGGAGCCCGGGATCAGAGCGGCCACCGTCACTGTGTTAGTCTCACTGAACACGCTCATCGCGCTGTTCTCATCAGACCCCTGCAGGGGGCACAGCAGGAGCCCACCATGATGTCACATTAGCAGTACTTACACACAACACACGAGATGATAGTGTAGCATAGACGGTATCTTCTCCTGTAGCCTCAACCAGGGGCTCGAATCCAGAACACAGTATTCTAACCTCACCTGAACATACAGGTACCCTTACTGTAACAGCAGCTCACTCAGACTCACCTGTCCAACTATACTCTACTGAAATCACAGCTTTTCTAAATTAAAGGAGCAGTGTGTAACCTCTAGTGGTGAGGCTGGGTACTGCAACCTGCTTAACCCCCCTTCCTGCCACCTCTGCTGCTCACCACCCTGGAGAAAAACATTGATGTCAGTGCCTTAATGGAACTTCTGCACCATTTAAGGTGGAACAGGAACGTTTAGAGATTAAAAAGCTGATTTCCTCGTAGTTTAAACAAAGATAAGAAGTAAAAATCCTACCTGGATAAAACTGTATCCACTAATTAGTACTAATTAATATGCACTACAGTAGAACATTTTAACAAGGATTCTTCTTTCTATGCTTTCTACCTGGTGCTATAGCGCCACCTAGTTCAAGCTGCTGCTTTGATTGTGTAGTTATAAGTAATTATACACTATATATCTAATAATAGACCCCCCTAAATTTTACACACTGCACCTTTAAAGTAGAGGCTGTAGATATTCTGAAGCGCTGCTGATAGTGTTAGTTCATGTCTCCTCCACTGCTCTAACATACCGGAGAGCAGGGAGGTCAGAGTCTGAGGGAAGAACTGGAACCGGATCCGGTGAGATAATAAGACCAGATCAGGACCCAGTGAGCTTTACTAGGCCAGGCTGGCTGTAGCGATGCTGACCTTGTCGTAGTATCGGAGCTGGTATTCCAGGATGTCTCCGTTGGGCCGGTCAGGCTGGGGCCAGGACAGGGTGATGGAGTCCGGAGCTCTATTCAACTGGTGCAGCATAGGGACCTCAGAGGGCACTGAGAGGGAGAAACGGGTGTCATTATAACTGCGACCACAAGGGGGCACCAGCGCAACTCAGGTCAAAGTAGCACTTCAAAAAATGCTCTCTGCAGATTTTCGTTTTCATATCAGTCTAAGGACCTGTCGGCCCAGCCCGGATGTTTAATCTGAGCTAAGATGGTTGGATTTAGTATCAGATCTGTGGTGCAAACATTTATAATCTTATATCAATCAGATATGAAAGTTTATGCTAAACTATGTTACTAAGACAAGTACAAACAGGAATCTTTGATGCTTATGCGTGAAGTGATTTCCAAAATAAATATTTTAAATGTAAAAAAATTTCTTCCGAGCAGCCAATCAGCTCTCAGCTCTCAGCGTACCTCCTTTATGAAGTGAATGACCGCTGATTGAATCGGGGCAG
>CM038705.1:1230357-1237857 GCA_021613375.1 Megaleporinus macrocephalus
ACCACACAGGATGGACAGTTGTTCAGTATCAGACCACACAGGATGGCCAGTTGTTCAGAATCAGACCACACAGGATGGACAGTTGTTCAGTATCAGACCACACAGGATGGGCAGTTGTTCAGTATCAGACCACACAGGATGGACAGTTGTTCAGTATCAGACTACACAGGATGGACAGTTGTTCAGTATCAGACCACACAGGATGGACAGTTGTTCAGTATCAGACCACACAGGATGGACAGTTGTTCAGTATCAGACCACACAGGATGGCCAGTTGTTCAGAATCAGACCACACAGGATGGACAGTTGTTCAGTATCAGACCACACAGGATGGGCAGTTGTTCAGTATCAGACCACACAGGATGGCCAGTTGTTCAGAATCAGACCACACAGGATGGGCAGTTGTTCAGTATCAGACCACACAGGTTGGCCAGTTGTTCAGAATCAGACCACACAGGATGGCCAGTTGTTCAGAATCAGACCACACAGGATGGACAGTTGTTCAGTATCAGACCACACAGGATGGCCAGTTGTTCAGAATCAGACCACACAGGATGGACAGTTGTTCAGTATCAGACCACACAGAATGGGCCGTCTGATGAGATACCCTGCAGACCACCTATACAGATACCCTGCAGACCACTGATACAGATACCCTGCAGACCACCCATACAGATACATACAGATACAAGACACAGACCCCTCCTCCTCTCTTACCTGATTGGCTGGTGGTGAAGTTGATGCTGGTGAACTGCGGTGGGAAGGGACTGAGGCCAGAAACATCGTTCATTGCTTGAACCTGTACAACAACAATACTGACTCAGTTCATAATCCATAATCCATAATTCATAATTAATAACTTTGGGGGGTACGCAGACCCCCCAATTGCAGCACTGTGGCGGCCGCGCAGTCAGAAGTTTGGGGTCACTGATTGAAATGAAGCCAGTTATAAGACTGAAGATGATTTGGAAGAAGAATGGAGCTCATTATAATAAACAGATCTTCAGAGCTGAGAGTGAACCTCCACACCGCCTCACATCGGAACCCCATCTCACTAATTAAACAGATATTAATAGTTACTTGATGACAAGAAATTCCAATAACAGGAGGAATCTAGATTATTACTTAATAACACTTCCATATTTGTCCATGTCAGAACTTCTCCTCCATAAAATCCTGTAAACAGTGAACTCAGAGTTGGTTTAAACTTCTAGTCCAGTTTTAGAGTTTCAGTCTACACTGTACGGACGTTTCTGGCCTTCCAGGATTCCCGGACCGGCCGCCTGTCGTGGAGAGAGATCTTCCACCACAGTAAGGACACCTCCTGAACTTGCTTACGACTCTATACGGTGGTCCAGGGAATCTCCCCCCGCTTGCTGTGGGAACTGAGGACTGTGTGTGTGAGTCGTGTGTTATTTTATAAATTGTTGACGGATTCTCTTACTGTTGTGAAATGTTTGGTTGTGATGCGTCTCTGATCTGGCACAGACGCTCTATAAACAGAAGTGACGAGAAGTTATTACTGAACAACTGTTATCGTGTCACTACTAGGGGGGCCGACTGTCACAGCGATGCTCCTCAGATCATCTCACCAGCAGGTGGGTCAGTCAGCGTGTTGCTCCTCAGCAAAGGCCGGCATCGGATCCCAAACAGAACCTGGATTTGTCACTAAAGACGATACAGTTCCAGGAAACTGGGGGAGCTGCTCATGCAGATCAAACAATCCTCTGTACTGGTGGTCTGTCTGGGCGGTCCGGAGCCTGTTCACTGTGTGTGTGTGGAGTATCAGTGCTGTTTCTTCAGAGACAGAACTTCTGAACTATGCAAAGCTCTGATAAGCTCTGATCACACTGTGCTTCCTGTTCCTCAGCTTCTTGTTGGAATTCTCTCGTTCCACCTTAAACCACGGCTGGTAACACTTGTAAGCCTTAATATGGTTTAATGACTCTAAATTATTAAGATACGTTCTTAAAAATCTCTAAATGTATCAGATTTATTTATAAATTAACTCTTTTATTCTAAATAGGTATCATATGGACACAGCTATTATATCTAGCGTGCAATGCCTGCTGGGTAGATGAGGTCAGATGGTTTCAGGTCTGAACTGGACTGTGGTGTGAAGGAGTGAGTGTTAGTTACTAAACTAGCTTAAAGAAAACCATGTACATTGTGTTGTTGATGGTGTTTCAGTGAAAGGCAGTGTGAAGACTGATATTAGTCTAAACAGCTTCACAAACATAAACAAGGAGAATAGTTAGTGAAGCAGCGTGTGGACCAACACAGCTACCCAAAGACCCCCGCTCTGCTCTCCTCACTTCAGTCTGGATGAGTTGGAGTGGTTCAGTAGACCACCACTGGTGAGAGACTTGACGGAGGCTGTTGGTTTTAAGTTTAGACTAAAACACAATGCAGTGCCACAGTTTCCCCACACAGGAAATCCAGAAGCTCCAGATTATGGAGAACCGCGAGAAGAACCGTGAACGTGAACATGCGCTGGACTCTCTCCTGAGAACGTTTAGCGTTAGCGTCAGCTGCTTCTCCTCGTTTGTGGATCTGAAGGTGAAAGTAGAGTCTTAGTAGTGAACATACTACTTCACTAATAAAGGAGTGTGAAGCTCAGAGACACTCCCGTTCAGTGTATCTAGCTGTTTACTGAGCGTGAATGTTTCCTGCTAGAAAGCGGAGCTCCTTTAACAGACACTCTCCTTCTCCGTCACCACCAACACACAGCTTCACAACAACTCCAGCACTGTGTTCACTCTCTCCTCCACCCTCTCTGTTCACCATTTACACTAACGTGGTGTGTGATGTCACCGCTGATGTCAGAGATGTTGAGTTCTAGTTCAAACTGTAAAGACTGAACAGTAGCATGTTTAGTAGCTAGCTGTGCTCGAGCGTGACGGCCGGTTACTGCAACCATTTGTCGTCACTACCTGCTGATCACGTCAGTAGATACAACAATGGAGACCAACGTGCAGCGGATTTTACACAAAATCTAATAAATCTGATACTTTTAGTGATTTTTAACAGAAAATCTAATAAATCTGATAATTTTAGTGATTTTAACAGAAAATCTAATAAATCTGATAATTTTAGTGATATTAACAGAAAATCTAATAAATCTGATACTTTTAGTGATTTTTATAACATGTATTAATAATTTAGAGTCATTACATGATTTACCAGCCGTGGTTCCCTTTGAACGGTGCAGCAGGACGTTCTCACACAGTGGACCAGAGTGACCCTCTGCTGCCGGGTGTGTTTACCAGGACAGACGAAGCAGTTACAGGTTCTTGTTCCGAGCTCAGGCTCTGTTAGTGACCACCTAGCTGGACTTTGAGGGTCAAGCGTGCTCAGGCAGCGTACAGATCTCCCACCGTGGGTTCACTCTTAGTCGTGGAGCTGATGGTGTATTAGGATTTTTAGACCTGTTTGCCGGAAGCTGTTTCCCAGTTTGTGCAGTTCCGCATAAACACCGTGCTGCTGTCTAACCCGGCGCCGCCGCCGCAGCAGAGCGTTCCGAGAGAAGCTGGAAGGTCTCCTGCAGATGATTAGTCTGACATCTGCTGAAAATGTCAAACTCATTTTGTGCTAAATAAACTTCGCTCGGGGAACAGACTCTAATTGCTCATTTTCTAACCCCGCTGCTTTTTTCCGAGCACTCGTTCTTATAAACTCCACCGCGTCGCACGGGCTTAGCGTTCCGCTTTCCCGATAACGAGGCCGACTCCACATACAGGCACTGCGGAGCTACCCAACCAGAAGACACGCTCTCATTCTCCAGCAGACGTGTGATCAGTCACCGGCGCAATTTACCATCATTAGAATAAACAGAAGAAGAAAACGAAAGAAAGAGAAAAGACACGGCGGAGCGGAATTCCAACATTCCCAAAACTTCCGTTTGACAGTAGTATAGTAGTACAGTCACAGTGATGTACAGGAGAACCCTGGAGAACCCTGGTAGACCAGCTCTACAGGCCTGAATCTCTGGTTCCCATTAAGCTCCTTAAAGATTAAGAGTGGACTCACACCCCCCAAAGTCCAGCTCGTCTCACTGGTGTGGTCACTCCGTGGACTCACCATCAGCACCATCGTTAAGAGTGAACTCAACGTAGTAGATCTGTACGGTGCCCAAGCACATTTGACCCCCAAAGTCCAGTTAGGTGGGATCAATTAACATCCAGTGTGGTCACTGGAAGATGTGTGTTTCCCTGCCCCCCAGTGTGTGTATGTTCACTAGTGTGTGTATGTGGGTGTTTCACTGCCCCCAAGTGTGTGTATGTTCACTAGTGTGTGTGTGTATGTAGGTATTTCACTGCCCCCTAGTGTGTATGTTCACTAGTGTGTGTGTGTATGTAGGTATTTCAATGCCCTCTAATAAGTGTATGTTCACTAGTGTGTGTGTGGGTGTTTTACTGCCCCCTAGTGTGTGTATGTTCACTAGTGTGTGTATATGTGGGTGTTTCACTGCCCCCCAGTGTGTGTATGTTCACTAGTGTGTGTGTGTATGTAGGTATTTCACTGCCCCCTAGTGTGTATGTTCACTAGTGTGTGTATGTGGGTGTTTTACTGCCCCCTAGTGTGTGTATGTTCACTAGTGTGTGTATATGTGGGTGTTTCACTGCCCCCCAGTGTGTGTATGTTCACTAGTGTGTGTGTGTATGTAGGTATTTCACTGCCCCCTAGTGTGTATGTTCACTAGTGTGTGTATGTGGGTGTTTTACTGCCCCCTAGTGTGTGTATGTTCACTAGTGTGTGTATATGTGGGTGTTTCACTGCCCCCCAGTGTGTGTATGTTCACTAGTGTGTGTGTGTATGTAGGTATTTCACTGCCCCCTAGTGTGTATGTTCACTAGTGTGTGTATGTGGGTGTTTTACTGCCCCCTAGTATGCGTATGTTCACTGGTGTGTGTATATGTGGGTGTTTCACTGCCCCCTAGTGTGTGTATGTTCACTAGTGTGTGTGTGTGGGTGTTTTACTGCCCCCTAGTGTGTGTATGTTCACTAGTGTGTGTGTATGTAGGTATTTCACTGCCCCCTAGTGTGTGTATGTTCACTAGTGTGTGTATGTGTGGGTTTCACTGCCCACTAGTGTGTGTGTTCTCTAGTGTGTAGATATGTGGGTGTTTCACTGCCCCCTAGTGTGTGTATGTTCACTAGTGTGTGTACATGTTGGTGTTTACCTGTATAAGGTAGGTGACCCTGGTGAGCAGGTTGTTGAGGGTCACTTTGGTCTGCCTCAGGCCGGTTTGGGATGGTGTGTACGTGACGGTCTCGCCGCACCAGGAGCAGGAGTTGGGGGGCGTGTTCGTGGCAGAGGGGCAGATTCGGCACACCACGCTGTACGACACCTCGCTCCGCCCACCCATGTCCTGTGGGGGCCTCCAGCGCAGAGACACGCCCCCCTCTGTGCTCTCATACTCCCAGGTCAGAGACAGCGGGGCAGAGGGTGGGCCTGGGGTGTGTGTTGGGGGGGCACAGTGTTGAAAGTGTGGAATCAGTGGTTACAATAATATTAAACCTGTTGGTTTACACCTGCATGACATAACTAAAACTAAACTATGATGAATAGGAGGCTATGAGTACTGTAAGAGCGCCCCCTGCTGTTTATCAGAGTCACCACTCCCCAGTTACAGTTTCCATTTCCCAAATGCTTTAGCCACAAACGCTCTAACGTTACTCCTTCTAATAAACAGCTGGATGTTCAGCTAAACTGTGATAAACTGGAAGCTATGAGTACAGTGAGAGCGCCCCCTTCTGTTTATTAGAGTAACCGTTTCCCAGTTACAGTTTCCATTTCCCAAATACTTTACCATTAATGCTCTAACGTTACGCCTCTTAATAAACAGCTAGACGTTCAGCTAAACTGTGATAAACTGGAATGAGTACAGTGAGAGCGCCCCCTGCTGTTTATCAGAGCCACCGCTCCACAGTTACAGTTTCTATTTCCCAAATAATTTACCCCTAATGCTGTACTGCTACTTCTCCTAATAAACAGCTAGACCTTTAGCTAAATTGTGATAAACTGGAAGCTATGAATACAGTGAGAGCGCCCCCTGCTGTTTATTAGAGTAACCGTTTCCCAGTTACAGTTTCTATTTCCCAAATACTTTACCACTAATGCTCTAACGGCACTCCTCTTAATAAACAGCTATATGTTCAGCTAAACTGTGATAAACTGGAAGCTATGAGTACAGTGAGAGCGCCCCCTGCTGTTTATCAGAGCCACCGCTCCTCGGTTACAGTTTCTATTTCCCAATTGCTTTAGCCGCTAAAACTCTAACGTTACTCCTCCTAATAAACAGCTGGCTGTTCAGCTCTGTCTCCTCGTTTCTCACCATCATCACTGTAACACTGTATCTGAGCAGCTTCATCAACACTAACACAGGAAGCTACTCAGAGGAGACGCTGGAGCTCGTGTGTCTGGATTTATAAACTCACTGCTAGAATCAAACGCTAACACGTGAAGAAGCTCCGCTTTACAGTGGAGGTCAGTGTGAGGTCAGTGTGAGGTCAGTGTGAGGTCAGTGTGCTGGTTACAGTTATGGTTACAGTGGACGCTGCTGCTGGTCACTGCAGTTACACAGATTAGAAGTTAGGAACTGAAGTTAGGACAGTGTTTAGAAGGTTTGGTCTGGTTGAGATGTTTACGAACTTTGGGTTCTTATCTAATATCTAATAGAGTTCGTGTCGTGTCACTTTCCATCACTCGTGTAACTGGTGCTCACCTGTGCAGGCGGTGTTGTTGGCGTCAGTGGGCGCTCGGTAGAACCCGCTGCGGCACTCGCACACTTTGGAAGCCTCTAAGCCGGTCCTGCTGTTAGCTGGACACTCGGAGCAGGGGACGGACCCTGTGACGGCCTTGTAGAAGCCCACCTGACAGGCTGTGGAGCAGGGACGAGGGGAAATGAGGTTACGTACGAAGTGTGGTCTGTGAGCCGGGTACAGTACCGGAGACGAAGCCACATTTACACACGCGCGTTAGACTGTTTAGAGTATGAGGTCTGATGTGCAGCTCAATGAAATGTAAATCATCTCCACAGAATCTGATATACAGGATCAAATAAAGGAGCAGATACAGCGACGGTAATGAGCCAGTACAAATATACACGAGCTACGGACAAGCTGATGATATGCTGCCTGAAGTTTGATTCTTTATAATGTTCTGGCACTTCAAGAGTAATGTAGCTGACAATCACCAATCAATCACACCAGCGGCTGTTACACATACTGTTGTGAATATTTCTTACACACTGTGTCGTCTGTTAAAAGCTGGTGTTTATACAGATGGGCACCCTGGCGTCTACAGAGGTTACGAGAAGTTCAGTGAATTCATTCATTCATTTTGAGTCATTTATGGCAGGAACCCCCAAGAAAGCTGCCCAAGCTCAGGAGATAACCACTTGGCCAGACGGATCACATGGGCCAGATGGAACACGGAGGCAGGCCTATAAGACCTTGCAGTTGCAGAGACCGTGTTAGACCAGGTTTAGGTGTTTA
>CM038705.1:1245357-1249990 GCA_021613375.1 Megaleporinus macrocephalus
TTTCATAGTAAATACAATGTGTAGATTAGTGGTGTAGACATGGAGACCCCTGGTTACCATCACCAACACTGTAAACATTATCATCACCACCACTGTAAACACCATCACCACCACTGTAAACACCATCACTGTAAACACCATCACCACCATTATAAACATCATCACCATCCCTGTAAACATCACCACGACTGTAAACATCACCACCACTGTAAACACCATCACCACCACTGTAAACACTATCACCACTACTGTAAACACTATCACCACTACTGTAAACACCATCACCACCAGTGTAAACACCATCACCACCACTGTAAACATCATCACCACTGTAAACACCATCACCACCACTGTAAACATCACCACTACTGTAAACATTATCACCACCACTGTAAACATCATCACCACCAGTGTAAACACCATCACCAGTACTGTATACATTATCACCACCACTGTAAACACCATCACCACCACTGTAAACATCATCACCACCACTGTAAACACCATCACCACTACTGTAAACATTAACACCACCACTGTAAACACCATCACCACCACTGTAAACAACATCACCACCACTGTAAACACCATCACCACCACTGTAAACACCATCACCACTACTGTAAACATTATCACCACCACTGTAAACACCATCACAACCACTGTAAACACCATCACCACCACTGTAAACAACACCACTACTGTAAACATTATCACCACCACTGTAAACAACAGCTCTACATTAAACCTTAACAGGCCAAACCACTCTGATCATGTCTTAACTACTGAATTATACAGAAATTGCGAAAACTGGTGAAGCTCCCCTTTAACACGCGTGTGCTCGCATGCAAAATTGAACATCTCACTCCATCCACCCCAGCAGAGTGTTCCGAGATGCTCCGAATCGTGTAAAGGAATCTTAAACTCCTCACACTTGTGTTTTTAAAGCCGTCTGCTATTGTACTTCCCGCCTCGGCAAACAAATTCCATCCACCCTCAACAGATTGTGTTGGCCGGCATTCCGCAGTGCTCGCGGACGGACAACTGGACTTCTGTGTCCATGGCAAGCTGGGAATTTCTCTTTTGGTACCCAACCAACAAGCTGCACCCTCGCTCAGGATAACACCATGCTATCTCTCTCCTCCCGGGCACGCGCTGGGACTGGAGATGGAGTGGGATGATGAGAGCGTGGAGGATCTGGTTCTTATGGTTATGTTCTGATGTAAGGCCACTCGAGCAGCGAGCCACATTGCTGTGATGGAGCTTGTGCGCATGCAGCACGGAGCTAAATGAGAAATGAAGCTGCTCCACATGCGCTCAATGCATTTTTCATGCTATCGTGCGATTCCACGCGTGATTCGGGTCTTTCTCTTATGAGTATATTATATTTATGGCTCTCGGGAACGATGTGCTCAGTGAGTGGAATGTTTTGGGCTACGGTTCTGCTTAGTTAGTGTCTCATTCATCTCACTTAATCAGGCCAGTGACCAGAGATGACTCGTCACCGTCACTGTGCTGACAGAGACAGACGGACAGAGAGTCCAGTTCCGCGTGGCCATCTGTACAGAGTGTGGTCTTCGAGACTCTGACTGTTCCCATCAGTGTTCATATCCTAAGCGTTACATTTCCGATACTCCATGTGTTCTAGTACAATGCAGAGCGTCGGAGCTGATACAGGCACACTGAAACGGATCACTTTGGATACTTCGGATAATTGGGTCTCCGGACGGTAATAATAATAATAATAATAATAATAATAATAATAATAATAATAATACATTTTATTTCATAGGAGCCATTCTGTCACTCAAGAACACCTTACAAAAGAATACGAAGTAGACAAAGCAAGCGATAATTAGATAAGGTAATAGATCCATCAGATTGAAAAGCCAGTCTTAAACAGGTGGGTTTCGAGTGTGGACTTGAATTGTGAAAGCTCTACTCTCTATGGTAATGAGACGAGCAGAGGGGACAGTCAAATGAATGGAGGAGGATGATGTAAGGGCGCGAGAAGGAGGAGCAGGGTGGAGAAGATTGGAAAAATATGGTGGAGAGAGATGGTGGATAGCCTTGAACGTGAGCAGGAGGATTTTGTAACCAATGCAGAACTTCACTAGAAGCCAGTGGAGCTGGAACAGGAGTGATGTGATGAATGGAAGGCGTCTGGTGATGATACGGGCAGCAGAAGTCTGGACCAGTTGAAGCTTATGGAGGGATTTGTAAGTAAGACCAAGGAGGAGAGAGTTGCGATAATCAAGGAGGTGACAAGGCTGTGAAGAAGGATAGCAGTGGTATGAGGAGTAAGGAGAGTCTGAAGACGGTTGATATGACACAGATGAAAATAGGCAGACTGGGTTATGTTATTAATATGTTATTAATATTGAAATAAAGGAGTCAAGGACTACACCCAGACTCTTTATCTACAGGGAAGGGGAAACAGAACAATTGTCAATGTCTAGAGAGAAACTGTTAGTGTTGGATAATGTTGTTTTATGATGATGCCGATGAGGAGGACCTCAGTTTTATTAGTATTTAGTTTCAGTAAATTTTAAGAAAACCAAGATTTTATGTCGGTACTGTGCTGTTCCATGCTGGTGTGGACTCACAAGGCCAGAGAAACTACAAAAAAGAGTGGCTAAATGCTAACAGGCTAATGTATACACACACTACAAATCATTTTATGGCTCCATTTAGCTCGGAAGTCGGACGTCGGAGCTGATTGTGTCTCGGAAAACCAAATCGGAGGCCTACAAGACAACATCTGTTGTGTTTGCTCTTTTAGTATACAGTCAGTTTGCTTACTAGCCAGGTTAGCTGTAGCCATTCAGGAATGTTAGCAATACCGCTAGTGTTTAGTGATTCCAAACACTGTAGCTAGACGTCCACAGATAGAAGCTGGACAGGAATTTGTGTGTATCACTCTTTTAATTACACACTAATAGACAGAAGTGCTAATGTACAGTGTAGTACTGCAGCTGTGGTGCTTTTTTAGATATTAATATTTATTGAAGTTGTTTTGTTGTCTTCAAATGCATTGCATGTTTACTGTGTGTGGTATTATATGAATTATATGAATTTGGGGTTTTGAACTGTACAAATATCAGAGATCACAAGGGTACCGCATGCTGAGTGCATGGCCAAAACGTGATTCCGATAAAGCGAGTCACGGATTGGGAAACTATAACCATATTGGGGAATCGTCATGGAGTAAATTAGAGTGAGCTATGTGTATGTAAAGCATTTGGTTTGATGATTTATTCAGTATTAAGAACATTTAATCAACATCAGGTTGAGGCTCTACTGAGTTTCTGAACAGAGACCTGACTTTGAACCATCAGAGTTTTCATTCTGGGTGTTATTCCATCATCAGTTAGTAAAACTGAGCCTGTAGCTGGCTGACTGTGTTAGCATTAGCGTATCCCAGCGGCTCAAATCACCAAAAAACAAATACCTTATTATAGTTCTGTCTTTTCTATGCCAGATATTTGGACTTGTGCTCTCAGATATGAGTCTTAATCTTCTATAAGAGTGTTTTTAGGTGTGGGTTTGCTGGAACTGAGCCTGTACTGCTGTGGGAGTATGCTTGTGTTAGCTTAGCCTAGCAGCTACAGCTAAAACACTACAGAGCAGGTTTGATTAAGTCTTTGTGTCACTCCAACATCAGTCAGTCTACTTCACTCTCACTGTTATTAGTATTTACTGTCTGTATTAATGATAGCAGAGCACCAGTTAGTCTAACTGAACCTGTACAGGAGTTTTAGCTCACTAGCCAAGATAAGGGTTAGGAGAGAGGTGCCGTTAGCATTAACTTAGCGAGCGGGCCTCATCTCCAAACACCACGGAGCAGGTTTGAGTTCTGGTTTCTGTCCCGCCAACACCACCCGCTGGGCTTCACCTCCTCAGAGCTGAGCCGTTAAAACTTCTGTTAATCAGAACCAAACCTGTTCTGTGGTGAGCGTAACTGATAGCACGCTGGCTAATTCAGTTGTTGGGTTGTGGTATAATGTGATGTTTGTCATGGTGATGATTAGACAACACTAACATGAGAAGACTGGCTACAATTAATTATTTAATTAATTATTTAATTAATTATTTAATTAATTAATAGGTCCTGAGCTGATTCTGTGGGTATGGTGAGGATGTGTTCCAGCCCCAGAACGCCAGCACAAGCAAACCACAGTCATACATTTGTACTGATAATCTCCCGGACCCCCCCACTTCAAACCCCCCATCATTCCCATATCTTTCTTCCTTCCTGAGGATTTCTGCCGGCTCAGTTCTTGAGTCATTAACTTGTGTCCACTCACTGTATGCTGGACCGCCCATCCCCCGCTGTTTCTGTCACTTGTTTACAGTCGAGTGGCCATTACATCACCATGACCTAAATGTGTCACGTCTCTCTTTCCCTGCTCTCTCCCTCTCTCTCTCTCCCTCTCTCTCCCTCTCTCTCTCTCTCTCTCTCCCTCTCTCTCTCTCCCTCTCTCTCTCTCTCTCTCTCTCTCTCTCCCTCTCTCTCTCTCCCTCTCTCTCTCTCCCTCTCTCTCTTCCTCTCTCTCTCTCTCTCTCTCTCTCCCTCTCTCTCTCTCCCTCTCTCTCCCTCTCTCTCTCTCTCTCTCTCTCTCCTCTCTCTCTC
>CM038705.1:1250990-1275990 GCA_021613375.1 Megaleporinus macrocephalus
TGTTGGTGTTTATTTACTGAACGTTAAACTGATGAAGTAAAATAATATTTCTGCTGTTGGTGTTTATTTACTGAACGTTAAACTGGATGAAGTAAAATAATATTTCTGCTGTTGGTGTTTATTTACTGAACGTTAAACTGGATGAAGTAAAATAATATTTCTGCTGTTGGTGTTTATTTACTGAACGTTAAACTGGATGAAGATAAAATAATATTTCTGCTGTTGGTGTTTATTTACTGAATATTAAACTGGATGAAGTAAAATAATATTTCTGCTGTTGGTGTTTATTTACTGAATGTTAAACTGGATGAAGTAAAATAATATTTCTGCTGTTGGTCGTTTATTTACTGAACGTTAAACTGGATGAAGTAAAATAATATTTCTGCTGTTGGTGTTTATTTACTGAACGTTAAACTGGATGAAGTAAAATAATATTTCTGCTGTTGGTGTTTATTTACTGAACGTTAAACTGGATGAAGTAAAATAATATTTCTGCTGTTGGTGTTTATTTACTGAACGTTAAACTGGATGAAGATAAAATAATATTTCTGCTGTTGGTGTTTATTTACTGAACTGTTAAACTGATGAAGTAAAATAATATTTCTGCTGTTGGTGTTTATTTACTGAATGGTTAAACTGGATGAAGTAAAATAATATTTCTGTGTTGGTGTTTTATTTAACTGAATGTTAAACTGGGATGAGTAAAATATATTCTGGTGTGGTGTTTATTTACTGAACGTTAACTGGATGAAGATAAAAATAATATTTCTGCAGTTGGTGTTTATTACAGAACGTTCAAAACTGGATGAAGTAAATAATATTTTCTGCTGTTGGTGTTTATTTACTGAACGTTAAACTGGATGAATAAAAGTAATATTTCTGTGTTGGTGTCTATTTACTGAATGTTTTAAACTGGATGAAGTAAAATATATTTGGGTTGGTGTTTATTTACTGATCGTTAAACTGGATGAAGAATTAAATAAATATTCTGCTGTTGGTGTTTATTTACTGAAGTTAAACTGGCATGAAGTAAAATATATTTCTGTGTGTGTTTATTTACGAACGTTAAAACTGGATGAAGATAAAATAATATTTCTGCTGTTGTTGTTTATTTACTGAACGTTTTAAACTGGAAGAAGTAAAATAATATTTCTGCTGTTGGTGTTTATTTACTGAACGTTAAAAAATGGATGAAGTTAAAATAATTTTCTGCTGTTGGTGTTTATTTACTGCATGTTAAACTGGATGAAGTAAAATAATATTTCTGCTGTTGGTGTTTATTTACTGAATGTTAAACTGGATGAAGTAAAATAATATTTCTGCTGTGGTGTTTATTTACTGAATGTTAAACTGGATGAAGTAAAATAATATTTCTGCTGTTGGTGTTTATTTACTGAACGTTAAACTGGATGAAGTAAAATAATATTTCTGCTGTTGGTGTTTATTTACTGAACGTTAAACTGGATGAAGTAAAATAATATTTCTGCTGTTGGTGTTTATTTACTGAATGTTAAACTGGATGAAGTAAAATAATATTTCTGCTGTTGGTGTTTATTTACTGAATGTTAAACTGGATGAAGATAAAATAATATTTCTGCTGTTGGTGTTTATTTACTGAATGTTAAACTGGATGAAGATAAAATAATATTTCTGCTGTTGGTGTTTATTTACTGAACGTTAAACTGGATGAAGTAAAATAATATTTCTGCTGTTGGTGTTTATTTACTGAACGTTAAACTGGATGAAGTAAAATAATATTTCTGCTGTTGGTGTTTATTTACTGAACGTTAAACTGGATGAAGTAAAATAATATTTCTGCTGTTGGTGTTTATTTACTGAATGTTAAACTGGATGAAGATAAAATAATATTTCTGCTGTTGGTGTTTATTTACTGAAGGTTAAACTGGATGAAGTAAAATAATATTTCTGCTTTTGGTGTTTATTTACTGAATGTTAAACTGGATGAAGTAAAATAATATTTCTGCTTTTGGTGTTTATTTACTGAACGTTAAACTGGATGAAGTAAAATAATATTTCTGCTGTTGGTGTTTATTTACTGAATGTTAAACTGGATGAAGATAAAATAATATTTCTGCTTTTGGTGTTTATTTACTGAACGTTAAACTGGATGAAGTAAAATAATATTTCTGCTGTTGGTGTTTATTTACTGAATGTTAAACTGGATGAAGTAAAATAATATTTCTGCTGTTGGTGTTTATTTACTGAACGTTAAACTGGATGAAGTAAAATAATATTTCTGCTGTTGGTGTTTATTTACTGAACGTTAAACTGGATGAAGATAAAATAATATTTCTGCTGTTGGTGTTTATTTACTGAATGTTAAACTGGATGAAGTAAAATAATATTTCTGCTGTTGGTGTTTATTTACTGAACGTTAAACTGGATGAAGATAAAATAATATTTCTGCTGTTGGTGTTTATTTACTGAATGTTAAACTGGATGAAGTAAAATAATATTTCTGCTGTTGGTGTTTATTTACTGAACGTTAAACTGGATGAAGTAAAATAATATTTCTGCTGTTGGTGTTTATTACTGAATGTTAAACTGGATGAAGTAAAATAATATTTCTGCTGTCGGTGTTTATTTACTGAATGTTAAACTGGATGAAGATAAAATAATATTTCTGCTGTTGGTGTTTATTTACTGAATGTTAAACTGGATGAAGTAAAATAATATTTCTGCTGTTGGTGTTTATTTACTGGACGTTAAACTGGATGAAGATAAAATAATATTTCTGCTGTTGGTGTTTATTTACTGAACGTTAAACTGGATGAAGTAAAATAATATTTCTGCTGTTGGTGTTTATTTACTGAATGTTAAACTGGATGAAGTAAAATAATATTTCTGCTGTTGGTGTTTATTTACTGAATGTTAAACTGGATGAAGTAAAATAATATTTCTGCTGTTGGTGTTTATTTACTGAATGTTAAACTGGATGAAGTAAAATAATATTTCTGCTGTTGGTGTTTATTTACTGAATGTTAAACTGGATGAAGTAAAATAATATTTCTGCTGTTGGTGTTTATTTACTGAATGTTAAACTGGATGAAGTAAAATAATATTTCTGCTGTTGGTGTTTATTTACTGAACGTTAAACTGGATGAAGATAAAATAATATTTCTGCTGTTGGTGTTTATTTACTGAATGTTAAACTGGATGAAGTAAAATAATATTTCTGCTGTTGGTGTTTATTTACTGAACGTTAAACTGGATGAAGTAAAATAATATTTCTGCTGTTGGTGTTTATTTACTGAACGTTAAACTGGATGAAGTAAAATAATATTTCTGCTGTCGGTGTTTATTTACTGAATGTTAAACTGGATGAAGATAAAATAATATTTCTGCTGTTGGTGTTTATTTACTGAATGTTAAACTGGATGAAGTAAAATAATATTTCTGCTGTTGGTGTTTATTTACTGGACGTTAAACTGGATGAAGATAAAATAATATTTCTGCTGTTGGTGTTTATTTACTGAACGTTAAACTGGATGAAGTAAAATAATATTTCTGCTGTTGGTGTTTATTTACTGAATGTTAAACTGGATGAAGTAAAATAATATTTCTGCTGTTGGTGTTTATTTACTGAATGTTAAAACTGGATGAAGTAAAATAATATTTCTGCTGTTGGTGTTTATTTACTGAATGTTAAACTGGATGAAGTAAAATAATATTTCTGCTGTTGGTGTTTATTTACTGAATGTTAAACTGGATGAAGTAAAATAATATTTCTGCTGTTGGTGTTTATTTACTGAATGTTAAACTGGATGAAGTAAAATAATATTTCTGCTGTTGGTGTTTATTTACTGAATGTTAAACTGGATGAAGTAAAATAATATTTCTGGTGTTGGTGTTTATTTACTGAACGTTAAACTGGATGAAGATAAAATAATATTTCTGCTGTTGGTGTTTATTTACTGAACGTTAAACTGGATGAAGATAAATTAATATTTCTGCTGTTGGTGTTTATTTACTGAACGTTAAACTGGATGAAGTAAAATAATATTTCTGCTGTTGGTGTTTATTTACTGAACGTTAAACTGGATGAAGTAAAATAATATTTCTGCTGTTGGTGTTTATTTACTGAACGTTAAACTGGATGAAGTAAAATAATATTTCTGCTGTTGGTGTTTATTTACTGAACGTTAAACTGGATGAAGTAAATTAATATTTCTGCTGTTGGTGTTTATTTACTGAACGTTAAACTGGATGAAGTAAAATAATATTTCTGCTGTTGGTGTTTATTTACTGAATGTTAAACTGGATGAAGTAAAATAATATTTCTGCTGTTGGTGTTTATTTACTGAACGTTAAACTGGATGAAGTAAAATAATATTTCTGCTGTTGGTGTTTATTTACTGAACGTTAAACTGGATGAAGTAAAATAATATTTCTGCTGTTGGTGTTTATTTACTGAACGTTAAACTGGATGAAGTAAATAATATTTCTGCTGTTGGTGTTTATTTACTGAACGTTAAACTGGATGAAGTAAAATAATATTTCTGCTGTTGGTGTTTATTTACTGAACGTTAAACTGGATGAAGTAAAATAATATTTCTGCTGTTGGTGTTTATTTACTGAACGTTAAACTGGATGAAGTAAAATAATATTTCTGCTGTTGGTGTTTATTTACTGAATGTTAAACTGGATGAAGTAAAATAATATTTCTGCTGTTGGTGTTTATTTACTGAACGTTAAACTGGATGACGTAAAATAATATTTCTGCTGTTGGTGTTGTGATTTACACTAAAAGACCGTCAGCAGCTCTGTCTGCACAACAAGCCTCCAAACTCCTGCTGGGAGAAGATGATCTCCTGCATCCTGACCTCATGCATGATAATACATCTGTTCTGTTTGTGCATATAATTAACTCCGATATGATTACAGACTAAAATAAACTACACTTCACATCAAAGAGCCTGCCGGCGTTCATAATAGCACATGTCCGCGTGTGTGTGTGCATGTGCGGCGCATGTCTGGCGGCTGATCTGTAAACCTGTTTTGATTCCATTTCCAAAATTCACTTTCTGTGAGTGTGTGTGTCGGAGAATTAGACCTTCTAAATCCAGAAGACCTTCAGCGACTGGCTGTCACAATTCCAGAGATTAGATCAGCCGCGTTTAAGATAATCTCCGAGAGGAGAACCGAGGGATCATCGCAGGTCTGCTGTGACATCAGGACGCGTCACTCTGGAAGACGTTAAAGGGTTAAATCTCTTTCCTTAATTTGTAGAAGAGATCAAACGTTTGAGGGACGGAGTGTTCTCTACTGATTCCCCGGAAAGAAATAACAGTAATATTCCAAAAGAGGCCAGAGGTCTAGGAGTATCACAGACTGTAAACCTGTAATAACACTGTTATATAGTGTAACAGTGAGAGTTCAATACTCAGAACTGTAAACCTGTAATAACACTGTTATATAGTGTACTAGTGAGAGTTCAATACTCAGAACTGTAAACCTGTAATAACACTGTTATATAGTGTAATAGTGAGAGTTCAGTACTCAGAACTGTAAACCTGTAATAACACTGTTATATAGTGTAATAGTGAGAGTTCAGTACTCAGAACTGTAAACCTGTAATAACACTGTTATATAGTGTAATAGTGAGAGTTCAGTACTCAGAACTGTAAACCTGTAATAACGCTGTTATATAGTGTAGTAGGGAGAGTTCAGTACTCAGAACTGTAAACCTGTAATAAGACTGTTATATAGTGTAATAGTGAGAGTTCAGTACTCAGAACTGTAAACCTGTAATAACACTGTTATATAGTGTAATAGTGAGAGTTCCAGAACGGTGGTGGAGAAATCCAGCGTTCCAGGCTGTGAAGGGAACGTCTCCACTTTTCATTCCTTCCCAACAAACAACCCAACTGTCAGAGCTCCATGTTGATCTTTAAACCAGCCTGAAGATCCTCTTCTCCTCAAACATGTTCCTCCTTAAACACTGCAGCTCCTACAGACGCCAGAATGGAACCACAGCAGCGTTTAAGGTGGAACGGAGAATTCCCAAAACCAGCTGCTGAACTTCCAACATCTTTAACAGAATCCTGAACAACTTTAACTCTGCAGTCTGTACGTTTCACTCCGGACAGTTTCTCCAACACTCGGACACCATGGAGCAGCTTCAGCTCAGCGTTCAACACTGAAGAGACTGAAGAGACGAGCAGCTCCACCTTTATTAGCACCACAACCTCCAACAGTGACTGGAAGTAGCAGCCATGCTGTGTGAGTGGATCACTGTGTGCTGGTTGAAGCAGATCATCTTCAACTGAAAGTTCCACAGAGACACCTTTCATCTACTTTGTGTTTGATGTCCAGATCAAAGAGAGTAGCTAGTATAGGTAACGTTAGAGACTAGCAGACTCTGAGTAACTAGCACAGCTCAGTAAATAGTAAGTGGGCGCATTTTATTTGGTCTGTGTTGCTTCTGTGTGATCATCACAGCTGTGAACCAGCCAATCAGAGCAGAGCTCATTAATTATTCATGAGTTCAACAAAACAATGAAACAGTGTTTCATTCTGGAACCAGATCCAAGAGTGTAAATGGGTGTAGAACCACATCAGGGTGTCCACAGACACACATACCACCTACATAGAAGATCAGTAGTCAGTCAGTCAAGTGTGTGAATGGAGGTGAGGCAGTCGTGTGACCCTGACTCAGTACACTCGGAAATATGTTCTTCCCATCTGGAGAGAGCCGGGAGCCACGCAGCCTGTCGGCAAACACGGCATCTACAAAGTAATCTCCTCCGCGGTAAACAGGGAGCGGCTGAGTGAGCGGCGAGGCTCGTCCGGGCTGCTGGTCTGTTTGGTCGCTAATCGTTTTCAAGCCCTGTCGAGTCCGTTCTCGTGATTTAATGAGTCTCTGCAGCGAAACAACGCCTAACATTCTCTGTGTCTCTATTACAAACAGCTCTGAAGCTCAAAGGCCTCCACATCTCAGCTCACACAGCTGAACGATTTAACAGAACAGAGCACAACAGCCAACCCTGCCAGCATGTGCATGTGGGCCCACCCAGACAACCCATTTGGGGTCCATAAAGATTTTTGCATCAGCTCCTCAGTGGCCCCCTTGTATATTAGTCCATGTGGGCCACTACTAGCGTCAGGATGAGGATAATCTGGAGCTGAAACCAATTGGAACCCAGCTGGAACCAATGACTACTGCCTATCTGGGACTCAGAGCCCAGGTGAAGCCCACTCACATGCCGGTTCGATCCCCTGGACCAACAAAGAAACGAATAAAGTGCCCTTGAGCAAGACCCCTAACACCCAGCTGCTCTCCAGGTACTGTGGGTGTGCATGTGGGTGTTTAACTGCCCCCTAGTGTGTGTGTTCACTAGTGTGTGTGTGCATGTGGGTGTTTCACTGTCCACTGTACAAGCCTCTGGGGGGGCAGTGTTATATGATCTGGAGCCTTCAGTTGGTCAGTTTGAGGCTCATACATACTCATACATACCCCAGACATTGTATGAATGTGTTCAGTTCCTTCAGCAGCAAATCTTGATTTATCTTAATGAAGTACTGAGCAGTCAAAGCAGGTATTAGATGAGAACTGATAATAATACTGGGTTGTTTAGGAGAAGCTTGGAAAGAGTTAAATAAACACAATGACGTATGTAAAAGCACTACTTACTCTATTAATACTGATTAATATTTAATAATAAAGTGTAAAAGCACTACTTACTCTATTAATACTGATTAATATTTAATAATAAAGTGTAAAAGCTCTACTTACTCTATTATTACTGATTAATATTTAATAATAAAGTTTAAAAGTACTACTTACTCTATTAATACTGTTTAATATTTAATAATAAAGTGTAAAAGTACTACTTACTCTATTAATACTGATTAATATTTAATAATAAAGTTTAAAAGTACTACTTACTCTATCAATACTGTTTAATATTTAATAATAAAGTGTAAAAGTACTACTTACTCTATTAATACTGTTTAATATTTAATAATAAAGTTTAAAAGTACTACTTACTCTATTAATACTGATTAATATTTAATAATAAAGTTTAAAAGTACTACTTACTCTATTAATACTGTTTAATATTTAATAATAAAGTTTAAAAGTACTACTTACTCTATTAATACTGTTTAATATTTAATAATAAAGTGTAAAAGTACTACTTACACTATTAATACTGTTTAATATTTAATAATAAAGTGTAAAAGTACTACTTACTCTATTAATACTGATTAATATTTAATAATAAAGTGTAAAAGCTCTACTTACTCTATGAATACTGATTAATATTTAATAATAAAGTGTAAAAGCACTACTTACTCTATTAATACTGTTTAATATTTAATAATAAAGTGTAAAAGCTCTACTTACTTTATTAATACTGATTAATATTTAATAATAAAGTGTAAAAGCTCTACTTACTCTATTATTACTGATTAATATTTAATAATAAAGTTTAAAAGTACTACTTACTCTATTAATACTGATTAATATTTAATAATAAAGTTTAAAAGTACTACTTACTCTATCAATACTGTTTAATATTTAATAATAAAGTGTAAAAGTACTACTTACTCTATTAATACTGTTTAATATTTAATAATAAAGTTTACAAGTACTACTTACTCTATTAATACTGATTAATATTTAATAATAAAGTTTAAAAGTACTACTTACTCTATTAATACTGTTTAATATTTAATAATAAAGTTTAAAAGTACTACTTACTCTATTAATACTGTTTAATATTTAATAATAAAGTGTAAAAGTACTACTTACTCTATTAATACTGTTTAATATTTAATAATAAAGTGTAAAAGTACTACTTACTCTATTAATACTGATTAATATTTAATAATAAAGTGTAAAAGCTGTACTTTATTAATACTGATTAATATTTAATAATAAAGTGTAAAAGTACTACTTACTCTATTAATACTGATTAATATTTAATAATAAAGTGTAAAAGTACTACTTACTCTATTAATGCTGTTTAATATTTAATAATAAAGTGTAAAAGCTCTACTTACTCTATTAATACTGATTAATATTTAATAATAAAGTGTAAAAGCTCTACTTACTCTATTAATACTGATTAATATTTAATAATAAAGTTTAAAAGCGCTACTTACTCTATTAATACTGTTTAATATTTAATAATAAAGTGTAAAAGTACTACTTACTCTATTAATACTGATTAATATTTAATAATAAAGTGTAAAAGCTCTACTTACTCTATTAATACTGATTAATATTTAATAATAAAGTGTAAAAGTACTACTTACTCTATTAATACTGATTAATATTTAATAATAAAGTGTAAAAGCACTACTTACTCTATTAATACTGATTAATATTTAATAATAAATTGTAAAAGTACTACTTACTCTATTAATACTGTTTAATATTTAATAATAAATTGTAAAAGTACTACTTACTCTATTAATACTGTTTAATATTTAATAATAAAGTGTAAAAGTACTACTTACTCTATTAATACTGTTTAATATTTAATAATAAAGTGTAAAAGTACTACTTACTCTATTAATGCTGATTAATATTTAATAATAAAGTTTAAAAGCTCTACTTACTCTATTAATACTGTTTAATATTTAATAATAAAGTGTAAAAGCTCTACTTACTCTATTAATACTGATTAATATTTAATAATAAAGTGTAAAAGCACTACTTACTCTATTAATACTGATTAATATTTAATAATAAAGTGTTTAGTGAGTAAATAAAAACTTCCTGTCTGGAATAAATAACGTTTTATATGTAATAATGTCTCTAAGTGACTGAAACATCTGCAGGGCGCTATGTGTGTGTGTGTGTGTGTGTGTGTGTGTGTGTGTGTGTGTATGTGTGTGTGTGTGTGTGTGTGTGTGTGTGTGTGTGTGTATGTGTGTGTGTGTGTGTGTGTGTGTGTGTGTGTGTGTGTGTGTGTGTGTGTGTGTGTGTTTATGTGTGTGTGTGTGTGTGTGTGTGTGTGTTTATATGTGTGTGTGTGTGTATGTGTGTGTGTGTGTGTGTGTGTGTTTATGTGTGTGTGTGTGTGTATGTGTGTGTGTGTGTGTGTATGTGTGTGTGTGTGTGTGTGTGTGTTTATGTGTGTGTGTGTGTGTGTGTGTGTGTGTGTTTATGTGTGTGTGTGTGTGTATGTGTGTGTGTGTGTGTGTGTGTGTTTATGTGTGTGTGTGTATGTGTGTGTGTGTGTGTGTGTGTGTTTATGTGTGTGTGTGTGTGTGTGTGTGTGTGTGTGTGTGTGTGTGTGTGTGTTTATGTGTGTGTGTGTGTGTGTATGTATGTGTGTGTGTGTGTTTATGTGTGTGTGTGTGTGTGTGTGTGTGTGTGTGTGTGTGTGTGTGTGTGTGTGTGTGTGTGTCTGTGTCTGTGTATATTTATATACGGTGGAGGTGCTGCTGAAAAAAGCTCTGTCCCATCTTCACTCAGGAGGAGCGCATGGAGCAAAGTTTCAGTGCTGATGGAGGCCAAAATCGCTGTGTCGACGAAAAGCCCACCTAAGTGCAACAGTAATGCACCGCGCTGACAGGTCATTCTTATGGTCCTGCAGCTCACACACCCCCCGTACTCACACTATTCTGTCACTCCCTCTCTCCGTCCCCTCTTTGGGTGTGTATTATTAACGAGGAGAGTGACAGAGGACCACTGTCAAAGCTCAAACACGCCTACGGTCAGCTCCATTATTGATGGCGGGAGAGAACAAGAGAGGAAGTCTCTGTTTGTTTAGAGAGCTGTGACACTCGGACGAGAGCGAGAGAGAGAGAGAGAGAGAGAGAGAGAGAGAGAGAGAGAGAGAGAGAGAATCACACACACATGACACACAGGTGCTAATAGAGGTGTGACCTGCAGTCATCATTAGCTAGAACTGTATCGAGAACCAGTACTAAGTTGGTGCCAGTTTCTGACTGGTCAGTGCTGAAAGTGGGGCTGGTAATTAGAAGGAGTACCGTTAGCGTGTTAATAGCTAAAGCGTTTAGGAAATGGAAACTGTAACTGGAGAGCGGTAACTCTGATACACAGCAGGGGGCGCTCTCACAGTATTCATAACCTCCAGTTTATCACATGTTCGACTGTGCTGTGCTGTGCTGGTTGGTTGCGTGACTTTGATCTAGTAAATTAAGTTTAGGATGCTGTACGGGTCTGTAATGTGATTGCTGGCAGGTAACATTTGGTCCCAGCAGACACAGTGAGGAGGAAGCCCAGCTAGAAGCTCCAGCTAGAAGCTCCAGCTAGAGCCAGAAAACCACCACACCTGAAAACACCGGCTAACTACTCCTAAACAATCTCCACCACCCCACCCGTAACCACGGCTCCTGAAGACCTCCATAGAAACTCTTCTTCTGTCTTCAACTGAACTACACAAACACACAAGCTGTGACCTCAAAAACATCAACATCATAACTATTGAGTCTCTCACGTTCTCACTCTGAGTCTCTCTCTCTCGCTCTGAGTCTCTCTCTCTCTTTGGGTGAGTCTCTCTTGCTCTCTCATTCTGAGTCTCTTTTTCTCTCTGAGCCTCTCTCTCTCATTTTAAATGTCTCTCTCCTACTCTGAGTCTCGCTCATTGAGTCTCTCCCTCTCTCTTGCTCCCTCTCTCACTCTGAGTCCCTCTCTTGCTCTCTCTCTCGCTCCGAGTCTCTCTCTTGCTCCCTCTCTCACTCTGTATCTCTCTCTCTTTCATTCTGAGTCTCTCACTTTTATTCTGAGTCTCTCTCTCATCCTGAATCTCTCTCACTGTCTTGCTCTTACTCTGAGTCTCTCTCTCACTCTGAGTCTCTCTCTCTCTCTCTCTCTCTCTCTCTGCAGGGTGTTGATGGTGTGAATGTGTGTGCTAGATTAATGTGTCTCTGTCTCTCTTGTGTTCACTTGAGTGTTCAGTCTTGCTCTCCTTCTCTCTGAAGTGCTGCCGTGCTTACGAAAGGCTAAAGTTTCCTGTCCTCTGTGAGCAGCGTGAGTGTGTCTGAGTGTGTGTGTGTGTGTGAGTGTGTATGAATGTGTGTGTGTGTGTGTCTGGCTTTCAGAAGTGTTAAGCTGTGTAGTGTCAGATCACGCTTCATTAGGCCGTGCTGCTCTGGACAGGGTTGTGAGGTTAATAGTGCTGTTATGGTGACTACAGGCGTGTTTACACTAATATGTTTATGGGCTGGAAGAATGTGTGTAGAATATACATGACTGTGCAGATGTGTCAGGCACTAGGAGACATTATTATATTTAAAAGCTAGTTTTTATTTACTCAGTAAACACTTTATTATTAAATATTAACCAGTATTAATAGAGTAAGTAGAGCTTTTACACTTTATTATTAAATATTAACCAGTATTAATAGAGTAAGTAGAGCTTTTACACTTTATTATTAAATATTAATCAGTATTAATAGAGTAAGTAGTGCTTTTACACTTTATTATTAAATATTAAACAGTATTAATAGAGTAAGTAGTACTTTTACACTTTATTATTAAATATTAATCAGTATTAATAGAGTAATTAGTGATTTTCCACTTTATTATTAAATATTAATCAGTATTAATAGAGTAAGTAGTACTTTTACACTTTATTATTAAATATTAATCAGTATTAATAGAGTAAGTAGTGCTTTTACACTTTATTATTAAATATTAAACAGTATTAATAGAGTAAGTAGTACTTTTACACTTTATTATTAAATATTAATCAGTATTAATAGAGTAATTAGTGATTTTCCACTTTATTATTAAATATTAATCAGTATTAATAGAGTAAGTAGTACTTCTACACTTTATTATTAAATATTAATCAGTATTAATAGAGTAAGTAGAGCTTTTACACTTTATTATTAAATATTAAACAGTATTAATAGAGTAAGTAGTGCTTTTACACTTTATTATTAAATATTAAACAGTATTAATAGAGTAAGTAGAGCTTTTCTCACTTTATTATTAAATATTAAACAGTATTAATAGAGTAAGTAGAGCTTTTACACTTTATTATTAAATATTAATCAGTATTAATAGAGTAAGTAGTGCTTTTACACTTTATTATTAAATATTAAACAGTATTAATAGAGTAAGTAGAGCTTTTTACACTTTATTATTAAATATTAATCAGTATTAATAGAGTAAGTAGAGCTTTTACACTTTATTATTAAATATTAAAAAGTATTAATAGAGTAAGTAGAGCTTTTACACTTTATTATTAAATATTAAACAGTATTAATAGAGTAAGTAGAGCTTTTACACTTTATTATTAAATATTAAACAGTATTAATAGAGTAAGTAGAGCTTTTACACTTTATTATTAAATATTAAACAGTATTAATAGAGTAAGTAGTACTTTTACACTTTATTATTAAATATTAAACAGTATTAATAGAGTAAGTAGAGCTTTTACACTTTATTATTAAATATTAATCAGTATTAATAGAGTAAGTAGAGCTTTTACACTTTATTATTAAATATTAAACAGTATTAATAGAGTAAGTAGAGCTTTTACACTTTATTATTAAATATTAAACAGTATTAATAGAGTAAGTAGTACTTTTACACTTTATTATTAAATATTAATCAGTATTAATAGAGTAAGTAGAGCTTTTACACTTTATTATTAAATATTAATCAGTATTAATAGAGTATGTAGAGTCTCTATTAAGTCTGCTGAATCTCTACTGAGCCTCTACTGAGCATCTACTTAGTCTCTACTGAGAGTCTCTACTGAGCCTCTACTGAGTCCCAACTACTGAGCCTCTACTGAGAGTCTCTACTGAGTCCCTACTACTGAGTCTGCTGAGTCTCTACTGAGTCCCTACTACTGAATCTCTGCTGAGCCTCTACTGAAAGCCTCTACTAAGAGTCTCTTCTAGGAGTTTCTACTGAGTCTCTACCGAAAGCCTCTACTAAGAGTCTCTTCTAGGAGTTTCTACTGAGTCTCTACTGAGAGTCTCTAAGAGTCCCTACTGGGAGTCTCTACTGGGAGTCTCTACTGGGAGTCCCTATTGAATCTCTACTGAGTCCCTACTGAGTCTCTACTGAGTCCCTACAACTGAGTCTCTGCTGAGCCTCTACTGAGAGTCTCTAAGAGTCCCTACTGGGAGTCTCTACTGGGATTCTCTACTGGGAGTCTACTGAGCCTCTACTGAGAGTCTCTACTGGGATTCCCAACTGGAAGTCTCTATTGAGAGTCTCTACTGAGTCTCTACTACTAAGTCTCTACTGAGTCTGCTAAATCTCTGCTGAATCTCTACTGAGTCTGCTGAATCTCTACTGAATCTCTACTGAGAGTCTCTACAACTGAGTTTCTACTGAGTCTGCTGAATCTCTACTGAGAGTCTCTACTGAGTCTCTACTACTGAGTGTCTACTGAGTCTCTGCTGAGTCTGCTGAATCTCTACTGAGTCCCTACTGACTCTCTGGTGAGAGTCTACTGAGTATCTACTACTGAGTCTCAACTGAAAGTCTCTACTGAGTCTCGACTGCGTCTCTACTAAGCCTCTACTGAGCGTCTCTACTGTGTCCCTACTGAGAGTCTCTACTGAGTCTCTACTACTGAGTCTCTACTGAGCGTCTACTGAGAGTCTCTACTGAGTCTCTACTACTGAGTCTATACTGAGCGTCTACTGAGAGTCTCTACTGAGTCTCTACTGAGCATCTTCTAAGAGTCTCTACTGAGTCTCTACTGAGAGTCTCTGCTGAGAGTCTCTGCTGAGAGTCTCTACTGAGTCACTACAGAGTCTCTATTAAGTCTCTACTGAGAGTCTCTACTGAGCTGCTAAGGTTCTCTCTGTTCAGCAGCTGCAGTTCTGTGTTCCTAAAAAAACTTTAAAGTCTCTCTTACCGCCTGCCCTGTGCCTCCCATGATCCTTTATATGTCCAGTCATACAAGCCTACAAGCCAACAGTGGACGATATAAATATATCCAGTGAACAGATAACATTGATTTGTTAATTAAATAGGAAAATAAGATTTCAGCAAATAAATACAGCAGACAGTCAATCACGGCCCTCTCTGGAGAGCTGATGAGATTCCCGTCACTAACAGCAGCAGCTGTTCCTTGTGAGTCAGATTACTGGCGGCTCTACAGCAGGACGTCTAAGCTCAGGCACCACAGTCACACTGAGAAGAAACCAGTTACTGAGCAAAGCTAGACTAACTGACCACTCATTACATCTCACACCAGCTCACTATCACAAATAACAGGGAAAGACAGAGGAACACTGACGTTACAGTGGTGATGATGGTATTTACAGTGGTGATTTTGTTTACAGTGGTGGTGATGATGTTTACAGTGGTGATTTTGTTTACAGTGGTGGTGATGATGGTATTTACAGTGGTGATTTTGTTTACAGTGGTGGTGATGGTGTTTCCAGTGGTGGTGATGGTATTTACAGTGGTGATGGTGTTTACAGTGGTGGTGATGGTGTTTACAGTGGTGGTGATGATGTTTACAGTGGTGATGATGGTATTTACAGTGGTGATTTTGTTTACAGTGGTGGTGATGGTGTTTACAGTGGTGGTGATGGTATTTACAGTGATGATGGTGTTTACCGTGGTGGTGATGGTGTTTACAGTGGTGGTGATGATGTTTACAGTGGTGATGATGGTATTTACAGTGGTGATGGTGTTTACAGTGGTGGTGATGATGTTTACAGTGGTGGTGATGGTGTTTACAGTGGTGGTGATGATGTTTACAGTGGTGATGATGGTATTTACAGTGGTGATTTTGTTTACAGTGGTGGTGATGGTGTTTCCAGTGGTGGTGATGGTATTTACAGTGGTGATGGTGTTTACAGTGGTGGTGATGGTGTTTACAGTGGTGGTGATGATGTTTACAGTGGTGATGATGGTATTTACAGTGGTGATGGTGTTTACAGTGGTGGTGATGGTGTTTCCAGTGGTGGTGATGGTATTTACAGTGGTGGTGATGGTGTTTACAGTGGTGGTGATGATGTTTACAGTGGTGGTGATGATGTTTACAGTGGTGGTGAAGGTGTTTACAGTGGTGATGATGGTATTTACAGTGGTGATGGTGTTTACAGTGGTGGTGATGGTGTTTCCAGTGGTGGTGATGGTATTTACAGTGGTGATGGTGTTTACAGTGGTGGTGATGGTGTTTACAGTGGTGGTGATGGTGTTTACAGTGGTGGTGATGATGTTTACAGTGGTGATGATGGTATTTACAGTGGTGATGGTGTTTACAGTGGTGGTGATGGTGTTTCCAGTGGTGGTGATGGTATTTACAGTAGTGGTGATGGTGTTTACAGTGGTGGTGATGATGTTTACAGTGGTGATGATGGTATTTACAGTGGTGATTTTGTTTACAGTGGTGGTGATGGTGTTTCCAGTGGTGGTGATGGTATTTACAGTGGTGATGGTGTTTACAGTGGTGGTGATGATGTTTACAGTGGTTATGATGGTATTTACAGTGGTGATGGTGTTTACAGTGGTGGTGATGGTGTTTCCAGTGGTGGTGATGGTATTTACAGTGGTGGTGATGGTGTTTACAGTGGTGGTGATGATGTTTACAGTGGTGGTGATGATGTTTACAGTGGTGGTGAAGGTGTTTACAGTGGTGATAATGTTTACAGTGATGATGGTGTTTACAGTGGCGGTGATGGTGTTTACAGTGGTGATGGTGTTTACAGTGGTGGTGATGATGTTTACAGTGGTTATGATGGTATTTACAGTGGTGATGGTGTTTACAGTGGTGGTGATGGTGTTTCCAGTGGTGGTGATGGTGTTTACAGTGGTGGTGATGGTGTTTACAGTGGTGGTGATGATGTTTACAGTGGTGGTGATGATGTTTACAGTGGTGGTGAAGGTGTTTACAGTGGTGATAATGTTTACAGTGATGATGGTGTTTACAGTGGCGGTGATGGTGTTTACAGTGGTGCTGATGGTGTTTACAGTGGGGTTGATGGTATTTACAGTGGTGATAGTGTTTACAGTGGTGGTGATGGTGTTTCCAGTGGTGGTGGTGGTGTTTACAGTGGTGGTGGTGATGGGAACCAGGGGTCTCCATGTCTATAACACAAATATACACATTGTATCCACCAAACCCAATATATATATATATTATTTTTTTTCACAATATATACATATCGCAAAGAATAATAAACACTTTGAAAAACCAACTGAACAAAACACCAAAGTAAATCTGGAAGCCTCTGTGTTGGTGCTGAAGTGGATGTGGGTGTGTCGTGGTCTGGAGTGACCTCATAAGCCACTAGTGCACATTCAGAGTGGGTAGCTGTGACAGCACAAAGGGTCTGGGTTTGACTTTCACCAGCCAGGGGTCCGGGGTCGTTTCTGTGTGGAGTTTGGATGGTCTCCCAGTATCTGTATGGGTTTCCAAAAAAGGCCACCAGTCCAGTCTGTTTTCTGCCTTCTGCCTAATAAGTGCTGGGATGGCTCCAACCCCCCCACCCCCTCACCCCCCCATCCCACGACCCAGAAGGATGACTGATTTAGATGATCAATGACTGAATATTAGCAATCACAATTGATAATAGCCTATAGTCTAACAACACCTTAGCAACCAACTCGGGTACCATAGCAACAGGGGTGGTCTTTGAGGTAGGCAGTGGCTTGGGCCCCCATAAAAATACAAGTACAAATTTCACAGAACTAAACTATACGGGTTGTTTGTTCTTAAAGAGTATTCTTGATATTTTTCTTTACTTAATCACATTAAAGGACATGGATTAACAAATGAACAAGGACAAAAGTAATCAGATTACATTATCAGAGTAATCCTTATGATCAGATTACTGTTACATTTATTATAATCAGGTAACCAGTTTACAGTAACCCTCACAACCTCTATACCACTGTCCAGGTTCGTCTGGGTCATGGAATTTCTGGAATGTCATGAAATAAAAAAGAACTAAAGAACAAAACTAAATCCGGGCGCAGGTGTATTTGGACTGTGGGAGGAAACCGGAGAACCCGGAGGAACCCACTCAAACACAGAGAGACCATACACACTCCACACAGAACCACCCGGACCGGGAATCCAACCCAGATCATCTTACTGTGAGGAGACAGTGCTGACCACTACACCACCATACTGACCACTACACCACCATACTAACCACTACACCACCATACTGACCACTACACCACCATACTAACCACTACACCACCATACTGACCACTACACCACCATACTGACCACTACACCACCATACTAACCACTACACCACCATACTAACCACTACACCACCATACTGACCACTACACCACCATACTAACCACTACACCACCATACTGACCACTACACCACCATACTGACCACTACACCACCATACTGACCACTACACCACCATACTGACCACTACACCACCATACTAACCACTACACCACCATACTGACCACTACACCACCATACTGACCACTACACCACCATACTGACCACTACACCACCGTACTAACCACTACACCACCATACTAACCACTACACCACCATACTAACCACTACACCACCATACTGACCACTACACCACCATACTGACCACTACACCACCATACTGACCACTACACCACCATACTAACCACTACACCACCGTACTAACCACTACACCACCGTACTAACCACTACACCACCGTACTAATCACTACACCACCATACTAACCACTACACCACCGTACTAACCACTACACCACCGCACTAATCACTACACCACCGTACTAACCACTACACCACCGTACTAACCACTACACCACCGTACTAACCACTACACCACCATACTGACCACTACACCACCGTACTAACCACTACACCACCGTACTAACCACTACACCACCATACTAACCACTACACCACCATACTAACCACTACACCACCATACTGACCACTACACCACCATACTAACCACTACACCACCATACTAACCACTACACCACCATACTAACCACTACACCACCATACTGACCACTACACCACCATACTGACCACTACACCACCATACTAATCACTACACCACCATACTAATCACTACACCACCATACTAACCACTACACCACCGTACTAACCACTACACCACTATACTAACCACTACACCACCATACTGACCACTACACCACCATACTATTCACTACACCACCATACTAATCACTACACCACCATACTGACCACTACACCACCATACTATTCACTACACCACCATACTAATCACTACACCACCATACTAACCACTACACCACCATACTAACCACTACACCACCGTACTAACCACTACACCACCGTACTAACCACTACACCACCGTACTAACCACTACACCACCATACTGACCACTACACCACCATACTATTCACTACACCACCATACTAATCACTACACCACCATACTGACCACTACACCACCATACTATTCACTACACCACCATACTAATCACTACACCACCATACTAACCACTACACCACCGTACTAACCACTACACCACCGTACTAACCACTACACCACCGTACTAACCACTACACCACCATACTAACCACTACACCACCATACTGACCACTACACCACCATACTGACCACTACACCACCATACTGACCACTACACCACCGTACTAACCACTACACCACCGTACTAACCACTACACCACCGTACTGACCACTACACCACCGTACTAACCACTACACCACCATACTGACCACTACACCACCATACTGACCACTACACCACCATACTGACCACTACACCACCATACTAACCACTACACCACCATACTAACCACTACACCCCCGTACTGACCACTACACCACCATACTAACCACTACACCACCATACTGACCACTACACCACCGTACTGACCACTACTGGTCATATGTAGCGCTGACACTGTTAAGAGAGGGATGAATGGGAGAGTACGGCTGTAGGATGAAGCTTCCAGTGAATATTCAGTGTTTAGTGGTATACGGGGTTTAGGTTTCCTGAACACGACTTATAGCTGCGCATCACGTACGGAATCTTTAGAGCACACTTCCTCATAAAGCACCCTGAACACTGCTAATCAGCTACTGTGAGAGAGAGAGAGAGAGAGAGAGAGAGAGAGAGAGAGAGAGAGAGAGAGAGAGAGAGAGGGACAGTCAAAGAGACACAGAGAGAGAGGAGAGAGAGAGAGAAAGAGAGGGAGAGAGAGAGAGAAAGAAAGAAAGAGAGACAGAGAGAGAGTAAGAGAGTGAGAGTGAGAGAGAGAGAGAGAGAGAGAGAAAGAAAGAGGGACAGAGAGAGTAAGAGAGACAGTGAGAGAGAAAGACAGAAAGAGAGACAGAGAGAGAGTAAGAGAGAGAGAGAGAGTGAGAGAGAGAGAGAGAGTGAGAGAGAGTGAGAGAGAGAATGAGAGACAGAGAGAGAGTAAGAGAGAGAGGAAGAGAGAGAGTGAGAGAGAGAGAAAGAAAGAAAGAGAGACAGAGAGAGTAAGAGAGACAGTGAGAGAGAGAGAGACAGAAAGAGAGACAGAGAGAGAGTAAGAGAGAGAGAGAGAGAGTGAGAGAGAGAGAGAGAGTGAGAGAGAGAATGAGAGACAGAGAGAGAGAGTAAGAGAGAGAGGAAGAGAGACAGTGAGAGAGAGAGAAAGACAGAAAGAGAGACAGAGAGAGAGAGAGAGAGAGAGAGAGTGAGACATGGCTATGGTCTCTCTTTAATATGCTCCAGATGTCACTATGTGCAGCCGGTCACCCCGGGACATACGCACACAGAGCTCCTCATTAGCAGCGGTGCGCGGAGAGAGACGGGCGGAAGAGAGAGAGAGATGGACGGATTAACACAATTCCAGAAATAAACGAGAGCTGCTTCTTCAGGATTTGGTCTGGTTCTTCGTGAGGAGGCTGAGCTTGTTGTCTTTACCCAGTTGACCCAGTACAGTCTGTCCTCTCACTGAGCACACTAAACAGGACAGACCCAGCCATCGGCCAGGAGCGGATCACAGCCTCGTCGAGCCCCCGGCCACTAGCGTGTTTGAAGCTCCCCTCCCCCCGGACCCCGGATCCTGGACCCCCGACCCTGCACTCTGACAATAACACTGAATAATACTGCAAAACAACTAGAATCAGTTCAGGACTCCAGTACCTGCTCACAAACATCTCACACCTTACAGAACAACACGTACTTATTCACTGCATCTATATATATAATATTATATCTCCTCTCACTGTCCACTGTATCAGCTCCACTGACCATACAGAACCTCCACTCACTGTCCACTGTATCAGCTCCACTGACCATACAGAACCTCCACTCACTGTCCACTGTATCAGCTCCACTGACCATACAGGACCTCCACTCACTGTCCACTGTATCAGCTCCACTGACCATACAGGACCTACACTCACTGTCCACTGTATCAGCTCCACTGACCATACAGGACCTCCACTCACTGTCCACTGTATCAGCTCCACTGACCATACAGGACCTCCACTCACTGTCCACTGTATCAGCTCCACTGACCATACAGGACCTCCACTCACTGTCCACTGTATCAGCTCCACTGACCATACAGAACCTCCACTCACTGTCCACTGTATCAGCTCCACTGACCATACAGGACCTCCACTCACTGTCCACTGTATCAGCTCCACTGACCATACAGAACCTCCACTCACTGTCCACTGTATCAGCTCCACTGACCATACAGGACCTCCACTCACTGTCCACTGTATCAGCTCCACTGACCATACAGAACCTCCACTCACTGTCCACTGTATCAGCTCCACTGACCATACAGGACCTCCACTCACTGTCCACTGTATCAGCTCCACTGACCATACAGAACCTCCACTCACTGTCCACTGTATCAGCTCCACTGACCATACAGGACCTCCACTCACTGTCCACTGTATCAGCTCCACTGACCATACAGGACCTCCTCTCACTGTCCACTGTATCAGCTCCACTGACCATACAGGACCTCCACTCACTGTCCACTGTATCAGCTCCCCTGACCATACAGGACCTCCACTCACTGTCCACTGTATCAGCTCCACTGAACATACAGGACCTCCACTCACTGTCCACTGTATCAGCTCCACTGATCATACAGGACCTCCACTCACTGTCCACTGTATCAGCTCCACTGACCATACAGGACCTCCACTCACTGTCCACTGTATCAGCTCCACTGACCATACAGGACCTCCACTCACTGTCCACTGTATCAGCTCCACTGACCATACAGGACCTCCACTCACTGTCCACTGTATCAGCTCCACTGACCATACAGGACCTCCACTTACAGACTGTAGTTCATCTGAATCTCTGTATACTTTATTACTCTGTTCTTTAATGATCAGGACCCCCACAGGACCCCCACAGAGCATATACTATTAGGGTGACGTGGTGGTGGTGTGTTAGGGTATGTTGTGCTGGTGTGAGTGGATCAGATACACCAGTGCTGCTGCTGCTGGAGTGTTTAAACCCCTCAGTGTCACTGCTGGACTGAGAATCGTCCACCAACCAAATCTATCCGGACAGCAGTGTCCTATGGGCGGCGTCCTGTGTCCACTGATGAAGAACTAGAGGAACACAAACTGTGCAGCAGCAGATGAGCTACTGTCTCTGACTTTACATCTACAAGGTGGACCAGCAAGTAGTAGGAGTGTCTAATAGAGTGGACAGTGAGTGGACACAGTGTTTACACACTCCACACCACCACCACGTCAGTGTCACTGCAGTGCTGAGAATGACCCACCTCCCTAATAGTATCTGCTCTGTGGGGGTCCTGTGGGGGGGTGCTCCTATATAGTATGTGTGAGTATATATATATATATATATATATACAGAGTAGTTAATACTATGATACATTTGTGGGACTATATGACTTTATTAAGTTATAGCAACTGTATTTCACTGAATATGCTGACGAATGCATCATGTCTGAGTGTAGCTAAACGTTTTCAGGAGCTTTAGATTGAATGAGCTTCACGTTCTTCATGTAGGAGGGCTACGGGGGGTTGTCACTAAGGCACTGGCCCCCCACAGAAGCCCCACCGAACAGCCACTATTTTAAAAAGCATCAGTTTGAGCTGTTTCCTGGCAGTGAACGCGCTAATCCTCTCTAACAGGTCTAAGAAAATGCAAATCAGCCCGCCGTCTGCAGAAGACGAGGAGATGGTCGTACGGTCCTGATGTCTTCATACTTCTTATATTTAAACCTCTTCACACGGATAACACCAGCACAAGCTGCTGACCTGTATGCCAACGTCAAGTAGAACCCCTCTGTGCGACGCGGAGGTCTCTGAGACGCCGAGGACTCAGTCCGTATGTCTGAGAGCTCACTGAAAGAATGGAGGCCACGCAAGGCTGCTGAGTGTTCGGCGTGACAGCCACTTGTCCCTGAAGTGCAGTGAAGCACAAGCTCCTCACGCTAGTGCCTGCATAGTGAATGCGATCTTCAGAGATGGCATTAAGGAAAAGAGTGTGGGGGGGGCGTTGGGGGCATAAAAACTTGTATGGAGGCCATAATGGCGCGGTTTGTTTGGGCTGGTACATTTCAGAGCTTCTTTGGGCTTCATTTGGGCCCTAGCACCTATCTCAGGTTCCACGTCCACTCATCTGACCATCTGCAGACACATTATTATGACCACCAGCTAACATCCAGAGTGACCACCGTGTGCAGCACGGACATCAGCTAGATGGACTGGGAGACTCAGTAAGGTCACAGGTATCTGGAGGTATCATGCTGACTGCAGTGCATCCCACAGCTGCTGGAGGGAGCGTGGAGGTGGATCCATAGAGCCAAGACTACCATCCAGGTGGTCCCAAACATGCTCAGCTGGGTTCAAGTCTGGGGAATTAGGGGTCCAGGGTAGCACTTGGAAGTCTTGGTCAGCTCTTCCAACCAGTGTGGGACATTTCTAGTCCTGTGATGTGAGAGATCCCATCCGCCCCAGAGAAGACCTTCAGCATGTATGGTGTTCGTGGTCTACAAAGATGGATTCAGACCCAGATCTGTGGAGAGTGTCTTCCACATGGATGACTGGATCCAGAGAATGGCAGGAAAACCTCCCCCAGACCAGAAAGCCACCACCAACGTCCTGCCTCCGTCCAAAGTAGGTCATAATGATGTGACTCGACTGTTACAGCCTACAGTTTGCCAGCTAGCTGCAGAGCGTCGTCCCACTAGTGTAGGTTAGATTGTCTCAGTGGTTTCAGATCTGTGACCTTCAGTTTGGAGTAGTTTGCTCTCTCCCAGGTGTTTTCTAGAAGGAGACTTTCCTATAAGGACTTGAGGAAACAGAGGAGCTTCTGCAGAGGGTTACTACTACACTGTGAGCTGTGACCCTCGTAACAGCCCGGTGGTTCTTGCCCCCGTTTGAGCTGTGAGCCCTAGAAGTGGTCTTCAGTGGACACACCCCAGCGTTTCTGACCACAGAATCATTTTCATCATTCAAACATTGTCTGAGTGGTTAATAACACATTCCTCTGTGGGTTAACGTTAGGAGGCGAGTGAACAATGAAAAAAACAAACAGTACAGCAGAGTAGAGTAACGGACAGCACAGCACAACCTACACAAGCGTTACACTTACACAGAGACACACTTTATATATTTCATCTATTTTAGTCTCAACACACCATCTACACACCAACAACCTGTCAGGACCGGATTATCCAAACAAAGCCGCACACAAAGCCTCACAACGGCACCTAAACCAGCACCAGACCAACACCAACCGGCTCAGCTACTTTTAACTGATGTAACACAACAACACTAAGTATTATGCTAGAACAAGACACCAGTGTGGGTCTGAAACTGCTGGTGTTCTGCACTGGTGGTCTGCAGATCTCCAAATCAGAAGGCCGGGGCTCTTTCCGTCACTCGTTCCCTTCATCGCGCTCCCGCCTCCACACCTCCTTCCTCCTGCAGGAGGATGCTGCTCCGCGCCCGTGGGCGGCAGACGCTCCTCACTGAGCCAGGCTTTCCAAACCGCCCTGCTGTCTCTCAGCCACGAACACCCTGCTGTGTGCATTCACACGCGCCTGGCTCCAATCACACCTCTCTCCCAGGCACGT
>CM038705.1:1280990-1405990 GCA_021613375.1 Megaleporinus macrocephalus
CCAGTCCCAGTCTCTACCCAGTGAACAGTCTCTCCCCAGTCCCAGTCTCTCCCCAGTGAACAGTCTCTCCCCAGTCCCAGTCTCTCCCCAGTCCCAGTCTCTCCCCAGTCCCAGTCTCTACCCAGTCCCAGTCTCTCCCCAGTCCCAGTCTCTACCCAGTGAACAGTCTCTCCCCAGTCCCAGTCTCTCCCCAGTGAACAGTCTCTACCCAGTCCCAGTCTCTACCCAGTCCCAGTCTCTCCCCAGTCCCAGTCACTACCCAGTCCCAGTCTCTCCCCAGTCCCAGTCTCTACCCAGTCCCAGTCTCTCCCCAGTCCCAGTCACTACCCAGTGAACAGTCTCTCCCCAGTCCCAGTCTCTACCCAGTCCCAGTCTCTCCCCAGTCCCAGTCACTACCCAGTCCCTCCCCAGTCCCAGTCTCTACCCAGTCCCAGTCTCTCCCCAGTCCCAGTCTCTACCCAGTGAACAGTCTCTCCCCAGTCCCAGTCTCTACCCAGTCCCAGTCTCTCCCCAGTCCCAGTCACTACCCAGTCCCAGTCTCTCCCCAGTCCCAGTCTCTACCCAGTCCCAGTCTCTCCCCAGTCCCAGTCTCTCCCCAGTGAACAGTCTCTCCCCAGTCCCAGTCTCTCCCCAGTGAACAGTCTTTCCCCAGTCCCAGTCTCTACCCAGTCCCAGTCTCTACCCAGTCCCAGTCTCTACTCAGTCCCAGTCTCTCCCCAGTGAACAGTCTCTCCCCAGTGAACAGTCTCTCCCCAGTCCCAGTCTCTCCCCAGTGAACAGTCTCTCCCCAGTCCCAGTCTCTCCCCAGTGAACAGTCTCTCACCAGTCCCAGTCTCTACCCAGTCCCAGTCTCTACCCAGTCCCAGTCTCTACTCAGTCCCAGTCTCTCCCCAGTGAACAGTCTCTCCCCAGTGAACAGTCTCTCCCCAGTCCCAGTCTCTCCCCAGTGAACAGTCTTTCCCCAGTCCCAGTCTCTACCCAGTCCCAGTCTCTACCCAGTCCCAGTCTCTACTCAGTCCCAGTCTCTCCCCAGTGAACAGTCTCTCCCCAGTGAACAGTCTCTCCCCAGTCCCAGTCTCTCCCCAGTGAACAGTCTCTCCCCAGTCCCAGTCTCTCCCCAGTGAACAGTCTCTCACCAGTCCCAGTCTCTACCCAGTCCCAGTCTCTACCCAGTCCCAGTCTCTACTCAGTCCCAGTCTCTCCCCAGTGAACAGTCTCTCCCCAGTGAACAGTCTCTCCCCATTCCCAGTCTCTCCCCAGTGAACAGTCTCTCCCCAGTCCCAGTCTCTCCCCAGTGAACAGTCTCTCCCACTGAAATATCTGTGGTGAAAGCAGCTCAGCCCCCCCATATACACAGTGGAGTTCTGAACGGCCACTGACTCACCGTCAATATATTACCTCAGCTATTAGGTTTAGCTAGCACTAAATACCAACTATCTAGAACATCACACCTCTGTTAATATATTACCTCAGCTATTAGGTTTAGCTAGCACTAAATACCAACTATCTAGAACATTACATCTCTGTTATTATATTACCTCAGCTATTAGGTTTAGCTAGCACTAAATACCAACTATCTAGAACATTACATCTCTGTTATTATATTACCTCAGCTATTAGGTTTAGCTAGCACTAAATGCCAACTATCTAGAACATTACACCTCTGTTAATATATTACCTCAGCTATTAGGTTTAGCTAGCACTAAATGCCAACTATCTAGAACATCACATCTCTGTTATTATATTGCCTCAGCTATTAGGTTTAGCTAGCACTAAATGCCAACTATCTAGAACATCACATCTCTGTTAATATATTACCTCAGCTGTTAGAGTTATCTGGCGCTAAATTCCAACTATCTAGAACATTACATCTCTGTTAATATATTACCTTAGCTGCTAGCGTTACCTAGTGCTAAATGCCAATATGATCTAGAACAGTACATTTCTGTTCATATATTACCTCAGCTGTTAGTGTTAGCTAGTGTTTAACACCAACAACAATCTAGAACATTTAATCTCTGTTAATATATTACCTCAGCTGTTAGTGTTAGTTGTGCTAAATACCAATAACTATCTAGAACATTTAATCTCTGTTAATATATAACCTCAGCTGTTAGTGTTAGTTGTGCTAACTACCAATAACTATCTAGAACATCACATCTCTGTTAATATATTACCTTAGCTGCTAGCGTTACCTAGTGCTAAATGCCAATATGATCTAGAACAGTACATTTCTGTTTATATATTACCTCAGCTGTTAGTGTTAGCTAGTGTTTAACACCAAAAACATTCTAGAACATTTAATCTCTGTTAATATATTACCTCAGCTGTTAGTGTTAGTTGTGCTAAATACCAGTAACTATCTAGAACATCACATCTCTGTTAATATATAACCTCAGCTGTTAGTGTTAGTTGTGCTAAATACCAATAACTATCTAGAACATCACATCTCTGTTAATATATTACCTTAACTGTTAGTGTTAGCTAGTGCTTAACACCAATGACTATCTAGAACATTACATTTCTGTTAATATATTACCTCGGCTGTTAGTGTTAGCTAGCGCTAAATGCCAACTATCTAGAACATTACATCTCCTTTTATATATTACCTCAGCTGCTGGTGTTAATTAGTGCTTAATGCCAATATGATCTAGAACAGGACATTTCTGTTTTTATATATATACCTCAGCTGTTAGTGTTAACTAGTGCTTAATACCAATAACTATCTAGAACATTACATCTCCGTTAAATTACCTCAACTGAGAGAACAATGGTAAACTTTAGAAGCTGTGGGCGGGGCTACTTATATGGGGGCGGTACTATTCTAATGAGGCCCCATTGATCTAGGAAAAGGAGCCAAATCTGAACAGCTGCACACAAGAACCTGCCTGGAGGTCTTATTGCACAGTTTGTGGTCTGCTGGGAGTTCCAGATACACAAACCTACGTAGACAAGAACCTAAAGAGAGTTTTTCTTAATATGTTTGTCTTATAAGATATAAATGTCCATAACAGGTTCAGAGATTTACGTAGAGGGAATCTGTGGATACCACGAAACCTCTACAGAACCGAGTCTGCTGGAGCTTTCCTCCAACCTGCTATAACATTCTCCCATCAGTATCATTATAAATATCATATACATATTCACAGCATATACAGGGGAATTCCATTCATTTTTCAAAATTTCTGCATAATTAAACACTTAAGATATAAGCAGAATAGTTCTAAAGGGTTCTGTTTGAATCTCTCTGTTCTAGATACAGTCAGATCTGTTCACAGTGGAGGTGAATGGAACCAGATGTCCTCCTCTAAAAGCTCCTCACAGAAAGTTCTTACAGTAGATGTTATTAATACACTGTCTGATTCTGAGACGCTGTTTATGATAGTTTAGAGAAGATCTCAGTCTTAAACTCCATTCATGGTGGAGGGATACATGCAGGACGCTGTGAGGTTCAAATAGTCCCCAAAGAAAACCTAGTATTTTCAGATCTTCCACATTTTACCATCAACATCCAGATAAACTCAGAGGGCAGTGAGGCTCAGAGCTGAAGGCCTGAGTCATGTGTTTTAATAGTAGGCTGCCACAAGCATGCCGTTCCATTTGCGTCTATGTATTTCTCATATCTGCCCGTCTGTGTGCAACCTCGACTGTAATCATGAGCCCAGAATCTGAGGGAAAATCCAGAACAGACCTTTACCACTGACCACATTCGCCAGGAGCAACGTGACTCGCTGAACACGGCAACGAGCAGAGCAGGGAGAGCGGGACGTGGGGACCGGAGGAGGGACAGACAGCTGTACAGTAGAGCTGAATGGGCCAACGGGGTCACCTCCAACAGTCATAATATCATAATAAAGGCCGTAAAAGGGGGCAGACAGAAGGGGGTCACGAGGGTTAGAGCGAGACAAAGGTTACACAACTTATTATGCACCCCTCCTCCGGCCCTTCTCTCCACGCTTTTGTTAGCAGTGAAGATGGCTTGGCAGCTCGGTACAACACAACAACTCCAACACACACACAGCCGCAGCGGGCGCTTACGTAAAGTGACCGTCGGTGACTATCAGCCACAATGTCTACTTGAAAGCATCCTAAAGGGGAACTCCAACGGTTTTTCAAAATTTCTGCTTAATTAAACTGTTCAGAGAGGTTCGGTGAGAAACCAGATCTGTTCACAGTGGAGGTGAATGGAACCAGACGTCCTCCTCTAAAAGCTCCTCACAGAAAGTTCTTACAGTAGATGTTATAAATACACTGTCTGATTCTGAGACGCTGTTTATGATAGTTTAGAGAAGATCTCAGTCTTAAACTCCATTCATGGTGGAGGGATACATGGAGGACGCTGTGAGGTTCAAATAGTCCCCAAAGAAAACCTAGTATTTTCAGATCTTCCACATTTTACCATCAACATCCAGATAAACTCAGAAGACACGTGTAGCTTCACTGGTGGGTTTCATAGTAAATACAATGTGTAGATTAGTGTTGTAGATATGGAGACCCCTGGTTACCTTCACCACCACTATAAACACCATCTGACCCACAGAAGTTTCTCTAGAAATGAACTATTTCACACTGAACCTCTCTGACAGACCTTGTTTACATCTCGACTCCTAATTTATAAGAGATTTTGAAAAGTTGCCCGAATTCCCCTTTAACATACCTGAGATGCTGCTAGACTAACTGTGTGTCTCTGCTAACTCCTCCACATGCACCGCAGCGTATAGACTGTGTATATAGTCCAAATAGTTTCTGACCTTCTTCAGCTGAGCCGGACTGCAGCGAGAGGACGAGAGGGAGGAAGAATCTCCACATTTCTGTCAGTATAGTCCACCACGAGAGTGAGGAGAGGAAGAAGCCATGAGACAGAGAGAGAGAGAGAGAAAAGTGGGAGATAGAAAGAGAAAGAGAGAGAGAGAGAGAGAAACGGGAGGAGGAGTCTGTCTGAGCTTTTTATTTCAGATTAAAGAGAGAGAGGGAGAGAGAGATGTGGAGGGGGGAGGAGAGTACACGCATGATGATGATTATGACTGAGGAGTCAATGAGAGAGAGGCAGAGGCAGAGAGAGAGAGAGAGAGAGAGAGAGAGAGAGAGAGAGAGAGAGTACAGAAGCGTGAGGGGAAGAATTAAAGAACGAGTTGGGCTGGTCTGGACAAAAACTGTCTAGACATGTAGAAGGCTGTGTCTCACACACCCACACGGTCTTCACACACTTTCTCAGCTGAGGAAACACATTCGCACTGATATGAAATGTTTCCATCCTCAGTGCCTCGTTTCTGCCTCGGGTCGTTTTATTTTTAAGGCAGAACCATCTTTTCAGACTGTTTCAGCTTCATCCTCCCTTAACTACAATAATCCCCCCCAAAACCAACAAGCCTGCCAAAGCAGACAGTCCTGCTCAGAGCTCAGTGCTAAAGCTCTCTAATGCTGCCCTCTGGTGGACGTCACCTGACACCACAGCAACAGGCTGGAGCTCGTCACCACTAAACACAAAACAAGGGCTGTCCATTCAGTCAAACTAGCTTTCACAGGGTCAGACACTGATGTAGGGCTGGATCACGATCCAGGTGGTCAGTGGGGTGGAGGTCAGGGCTCTGTGCGGGCTGCTGGACTTCCTCTGTTAGGAAACCCGTCCATCCACAGCCTGAGTTCTAGAGGCATTTCTAAATGGACACAGTCCAACGCAGAACATTTAAAAACTGGGCTCAGCACAGTGTTTCCGTCAGGGCTAGCTAACAGACGTGAGCATGTAGCTATTCGCTAACTGGTTCTACATTAGCCTGTGTATCGGGTCACCATGTCCTGCTGCGCTATTACAGACCAGAAAACAAACTGAGCCCAGTTAACCGTGCCCGGGCACGGTTCAGAGCGATCACACTAGTCAAACGAACCGTGCTTCGACAGGAAACCAGATCAGTTTGTTTTCTGGTCTGTAATAGCGCAGCAGGACATGGTGACCCGATACACAGGCTAATGTAGAACCAGTTAGCGAATAGCTACATCCTCCTGTTAGCTAGCCCTGACGGAAACACTGTGCTGAGCCCAGTTTTTAAATGTTCTGCGTTGGACTGTGTCCATTTAGAAATGCCTCTAGAACTCAGGCTGTGGATGGACGGGTTTCCTAACAGAGGAAGTCCAGCGGCCCGCACAGAGCCCTGACCTCCACCCCACTGACCACCTGGATCGTGATCCAGCCCTACATCAGTGTCTGACCCTGTGAAAGCTAGTTTGAATGAAAGGACACCCCGCTTGAGGACGGATAGACTCGGATTCGGTTCGCTTCTAGTGTGAGTGCTATCCGTGCCCGGGCTCCCAGCATGGAACAAGCAAACCGGGCCCAGTGTGAGTACACTCTTAGACTAACTGGTGCTGTTATCATAAATATAGGTGATAAAAAATATATAACTGTGAAAGTGGAATTATTGGTGTTGGAGTGCTCTGTAGTGTGTTAAGCTGTAGTCTGCAGGTGAAACGATATGACAGAGATTATACAGTCACGTGACTTTCATCATTTCTGGGCGCAGAAGAGTTAAACCAGATGGACGCAAAACAAAATGTACTGGAGTTTAGATCATTTTTGTTTAACACAGTACTCGACAGCGGCGATTTTTTAAAAACATGAATTTCTAATAAAGACATGACGCTGGATACGACCTGTGGATGTAAAGCACCAGGATTATGAAGAAGTAAAAGCTGCTGGAGAGTTAACAGAACCCCCTTGTGGAGAACCTTCAGCCTGCTAAATGTGAATGAGTGAGTGACGATCCTAATATTTGTCAGGTGTAAACATTCATGTATTTTATTCATTCACAATCAACAATTCAAACAGTTTTTAAAAATATGAAATTTGAAAATATGAAAGTATTAAAAAATGCCCATAAAAGTTCCACCAACCCAGAAATATTAATGTATTGGAAGTCATAAAGTTTATTCAAGTATATCATTAGTTACTTCTTTTAAACTAAAAGGAAGTGAGTATACTTTCAGTTTACTATTTATGTACTTCTCAGTGATATACTAAACACAGTTATACTTAAGTATGCTGGGGTTCTACTGACAAGTATAGAACAGACTAAGTATATTTGGTCTTTACTTGTACTTAATATTTTGATTGAGAAAGTAGAAGTAAGTATTCTTACTCTGCACAAAAACACATCCAGTACAATATTTATTTAAAATTTGGTTTATAAAAATTTATAAAGATAAAAATATGTTTATAATCTGAGTGTGTCTTGTTTATTTTACGTGTGTCCACTGGTGAGTAAGTAAACGTTGTTAAGTTCTATTTTAAGTAGAAAAAAACTCTTAAACCTAGTCATATACTTTAAAGTACAACAATAATATAAGCAGTAAATTATAAGTATTAAGTTCACTTAAAGAAAACGTACAAGCTAGTAAAATAACAGTAAACCCTTAAGATTACTTTTAGTGTAGTTGCAGTACAAAAGATGTAAACTAGTTTATACTTGGTTTACTACTCTTATACTTAAAGTGTACTTAAAAGTATACTTTTAAAAACTAGAAAGTGGACCAATTTAGTCCCAAGAAGTATTAAAATAGTACATATACAAGTGTACTACTAGTACAATGACATTAGTATAGTAACTGCATAAAGTATACTTAATAAAATGAACTTTAAGTATACTTATTTTCTGTAAGGGTATGGAAACGCTGTTATGGTTGTGATGTAACAAAAGCGGATGTTTTCACAGCTCAGACTGTTGGACGAGTACGTTGTGAAACTTGAACATCGTTTAGATGAAACGGGCCCCGTTGCTGCCGGTAACCTGGTGAGTTGCAGTGAAGTTGCAGTGAAGTTGTGAAAGAGTAATGTTAATGTAATGAAAATATACTCTCTCTGCTTTGTGTTCTGTGCCAGGCAAGTTATTTGGCTCTGTTTAGCCTGAATATGTTAAACAGAGGCATTTAAAAAAGCTGCTAGCTGCATTCTTATTGGCTGCCCACACTTCTGTGTATTGACCGGAACTGAAGTTCTGTTGTAAGTCATGCCCAATATCTGGCTTGTGATTGGTCGTTTTGCGTGTCATTTGAATCTCCCGGTCCTGCTGTGGAGCGTGGCTCGAGCATGAGGCTGGTTGTGGATAGTAGTAAATGTCTATGTTTGTGTAAATCTCTAAAGAAATCCAAGTTTTTCTACAGTAACTATTTCAGACCACTTGCCTTGTTTACACATCATCGGTTGAATTCTGCTCAGGTTTTGGTGGAATAAATAAAACAATCAGTGATAAATACGGTGAGCGATCGTTCTAATCCCTGTTCAAATAAATAGGACCGCTAACATAAGATTTAATGTAAGGTGCTTTGTAAGAACATGAACATCTGGACCACCATATTTCAGTACAGAGGCACTCGTGTATATTATAGCATTAATAACAGAAATAATTAATAATAATTTAGTGCATATGTTCCACACTCAATATAAAAATATACACACGTAACTGTCATACATAGTAAGTGTTGCACAGAATAGTGGACTGACACTTTAACACTTTGATGCACAACCTGATTCAAACCTGATTCCAGTTTTATTTTTTTACTTTATTAATAAAAATCATGTTTGTATCACTGCCTTCTAACACACAACACAGCTTACAGTTAACCCTTATGTGTTCACTATGAAGTCTGATAGGAATTGTTGACGTTTGTAAACATTTGCAGTCAGGGATATATTTACAAACACTGTTTTTGTTCATGAAGTAAATAAATAAGAATTAAAATAATGATTTAAGATCAAAAACAAGATTTTAAATCAACACTTGGAACATTAAATAATGAAATAAACTGATTTTAATAGATTTAACAAAGCAGTACATACAATAACATAGGAAATGAATACGGGAAGAGTTTAACTATGTTGTGCATCAAAGGGTTAATCTAGTCATTAATCACATGATCATGACACTAACCCTAGCAGTGTGAAACTGACTGGCAATACTAACCTTTCTCCGCTGATCTACTGATCTTCACAGAGCAGATACTGAACATCATATTCTCAGGTTTTATGAAGACTACAGTAGAAGTCTTGTGTAGTCGTGGAGGCAGCATAGTGGCCTGTAACCCTGGACAGTGTAAAGTCAGTTACTCTCTCTCCACAGCGCTTTAAACTTCTCGGGCGCTCGGAGTCTCTGCAAGGTCGTCTAGGGTGCGCCTAAGTAGGATACGGGTTCACCAGCTTCTTATTCGAATTTTCAGGCCCACCGTAAGACAAGCAGCGATTCTAATCAGGGTGCAGCTTCGTTTAAGGTGGAGGAGAAAATAGAATAACAAGAGAGCAAATCTCAGCCTCATCCTCTCCTCCACAACAAGAACACTGCTTCGGTTGCCTTGTCTCTGAAAACTGTGCATCTTCTAATCCTCAATATATGAATATATATTAAATTATTACTTTAAATTGAACACTTGGAATAATTAAACACTTTTAAAAATACTATAAAAACATTTTAGAGAACAGCCTTTTAAAGTCATACTTTAACTTGAGTATTAATTACTATATTACTAGTATTTTACTAAAGTAAAGTACTCGTGTACTGCTGTCGCCACTGGCTGTGTCAGAATTTCTTATTGTGGCTCTGAAATACAAAGGAATCTCCATTAAAACCAGTAAAACCAGTAGTAACGCGCTTGAGCGTCCGTCCTGACCGGGTCTATACGTTCGGTTTACTCTGGGCTGCGTCCTGAGTGGGAAACTCCACCATCGGCACTTTCTCTGTCGTCGGGGAAACGGGCAGACTGACCCCCACCTCATACTGGGGCGGGTGGGCGGAGTCAGTAACAGCAGCTCTGGCGAACCCGCTGGCGATGTCCTCGAATGTCCGGCCCTTGGTCTCTGGAACCCGGAAGTAGGTGAAAATGAAGAAGAAGACGAGGAGGACGAAGAAGATGATGAATACGTACGGTCCACACAGGCTCTGGAGAGGGGACAGAGGGACAGTGGTCACTATAGTGTTCATTTTAGTGGCATTAGTGATTAGGGGTGACCAACAAACTATAACCAACCACGAACACACATGTGCGGAAGCAGGTGGTAAAACAATCCAGTATGTGGGACAACATATCGTTGCTGTCCAATGAAAAACAGGTATCTCAATTTTTGTCGATTTTCATTTTTCTACATAATTTGAACATGACAGCCGCCGTTTACACTGTCTTAAAGTTATACAATGAATGGACCAATAGAAATGCACCAAAATCACTAGAAAATAATTCCGGTTCCATTGACTTACATTGAAAGTAAAGACGGTTTTTGGTCTCTCCTGTAAAGTTGCTATTTTGGAGACGCTAGTTTTTCATTGGACAGCGATAATATACATGTAGAAAAATAAATAATCTATATAAAATTATAATAATCACATTTATACACTATACCACACGCATAAACTATATATCACAACCATAAACTCCTTCTATATAGCTGAGAAGCAGCCAATCACATGACCAACACATGAACTGCATTACTATGCTACACAACTGGTGAAGCCTATAGACGGTCAGTGGGTCTCAGCTGTGGACAGTACTCTGAAGAAAGGTCAGTACACACCAATTAAACACAGTAAAGGTCAGTCTGACATACAGCGGTCATTTCAATCCTGATTATTTCAGGAGAAAATCATTAGTTTGTGAATGGATATTGGGTGTTATTTACCCTCGTACGGGACTGCGGGGTGATTTTGGTGGGGGGTCGGTGGGGGGGTGTTTAAATATCAGTCGTGTGTTGACCTTTAGGTTAGAGGTTAACACAGCCAAAGCAGTCATGGATAAGGAGGCAAATTTGGAGCACTTTCTATTGAGATTTACGCCATTTCGCTTATAAAATGTGGCTTTTATGCCTAAAAACTCATGATATTGATATAATATTAATATTGATATCATATTCCATGATAATAGAAGCCTTTACGGTAGGCTGTGATTAGGATTTGTGGTTTATCTACTCTTTAATTCGGAGAAAACTCATCAATTATGTCTTTAATAATATACCTGACTTACTTTTTACCTGATTATAATAATACTTTTTACATTCCTGAAAGCCTTTTGAGTAAAATGATATAATTTTAATCACACAACCTCCCGTCTGTACATCATTTTAGATGTGGAGCATCTTATTGGCTTATAACTTTCTAACCTGTTTTTGAAATAAAAAATAAGAAATGAAATAGAAATGAAAGCCTTGAAAGCCGGCATATTGGATCAAGGGAAAGTTTTTCCAATGGGAAGGTGGTCGTGTAGCAGAGAAGAAGACCAGAACTGTCTCAGGAATCGACTGATGCAATGTCTCTGGTCCTGAAGACAAATGTGAAGGCGCCGTTCAGCACCTGGGACAGAACGCTGGACATGGTGTTCAATGTGGTTGTTGTTGTAACTTTGTGTTGATAACGTTTGAACCACAAGAGAAATTACAAATATGACTGCATTAATTACTTGCTGCATATAAAAGGGTGTCCTAAGACTTTTGACTCACCCTGTACTTTACACTTCAGTGGCTTGTTATTGTTACTTTGATAAACCAAATCAGTAATAAGCATCTCCACAGCGATGTTGTGTTCTGAGAACTATTACACTATTACACCGAGCTTCTTTTACACAGTGATCGGAAACACTGAGCTCAGATTCCACATCCTGATCCATTTCTATAGACCAGACGTGGACGTGGATGTGGACGTGGACGTGGACATGGACGTGGACGCTCACCAGCTGCTCCCAGTGCCGATTTCTTTCTACAGTGAACAAACAGACAGCAGTGTAGGGTTAAAGCTGCTAACGCTGATGGATGGACCCCTACCATTAATATTGGGAAGCACTGGCCCACCAGGAAGGCCGCGGTCCAGTTCGAGCAGCCCCCCACAGCGACGGCGGCCGGGCGAGCACCCTGCGCGAACAGCTCCGTGGCTATGAACCATGGGATAGGTCCCGGGCCGATCTCGAAACTGGCCACGAACCCAAAAACGGCCACAATGGCCAGATAGCTGACCGCCGAGGTTCCACTCTGTAAAAACAAGAAGAACGTCAGGCTGGAGTTCACCCATCAGGAACATCAGCTTCAGCCTGGTTTCATCTCTCACCACGTCTGACGCCACGGCTACGGTGCTGTTGCAGGCCGACACCACTGGACCTCCACACGGGTTCTCTGCTTGCTGTGCACACGGGTCCTAACAGCGGTCAGGAGAAATAACCACAGTGTTACAGACGAAGCACAGACCGTACAGACTGCTGAACATAAGAACTCTCTATTTTACTACATAAACAGTAATAATAGATTAAAATACATATTACATCATAAAACATTTCGGTTCCATTGACTTCATTAAGTCAATAGAATTTAATAAAGCAGTTATAAAATTTTAATATTAAAGTATAAATAAATGTAAATAAATTAATAAATATTTAAACAAATAAAAATTTGTATTTATTTTATTTACATTTTCTCCAATATATATATTTTTATTAGAACTTTATTAGAATTCTAAATATAAACTTTATTTTAAAATATTAGAACATAATTTTGCTTTTTTTCTTTATTCTGTGTATTAATGTTACTGAAACTTGATTATTTTCATTATATTTTAATTCCACATATTAATTTTGTTAGAGCTTTAATTTTCATTCTAAATGCTAATTTATCACAAAGTCATTGTTATTAATATTTTTATGAGAACTGCATATATATCTATATATATCAGTATGTATTAAAGCAGTTACTAAATTTACTAATTTATTTAAATACAATTTTAATTTAAATACATTTAAATAAATTAATAAATATTTAAACAAGTTATAATTAATATTTATTTTAATATTATTTTAATTTTCCCCAATATATTTATTTTTATTAAAACTTTATTAGAATTTTAAATATAAACTTTATTTACTAATATTATAACATAACTTCGCTTTTTTCTTTATTCTGTGTATTAATGTTACTGAAACTTGATTATTTTTATTATATTTTAATTCACATATTCATTTTCTGAGTGTATGTTTTATTATACATTCACTTTTTGTTCTGGATATGAGTTTGATTTGATCTTTATTATGTGTAGTAATGTTAAAAATTCAGGATGTTAATTTTACTATAAATTCTTGATGTGGACACTTCTAATATTTCTACATTTCTATTCACAGCTTCATGTTAATGACCTACTTATTCATTACTTGATGAGAGAAAATGTGTAGTACTATTATATCCCATAATAACTACTGACTGGCAATGTATATATACTCACTGCCTTTAATCCCATTCATTTACAAATGATTACTATCAATGAAAAGTGTACAATATTAGAATCTGATAATCGGAGTTTGATAGAGAAGCTGTGATGATAATCACTATGACAGATCACAGTGACACTCAGACTCACCATCACCAGCTGGAGTGCGATGGTCATGATTAGAGCGCAGACGGCCATTCCTCCCAGACCAATCATATGAAGAGTCCGGCGTCCCGCTCGCTCCACCAGGAACAGCTGGACACCAGAGACTGTGTGTTACACTGATTCTGTACACGCTTCACTTCCACAACACTGGACTCAGCAACTGCTATACAGTGACCTGTACGTACTACTTAAACTGTACACAGATCAGCCATAACATTAAACCCAGCTCCTTATATCTCCACTCACTGTCCACTGTATCAGCTCCACTGACCATACAGGACCTCCACTCACTGTCCACTGTATCAGCTCCACTGACCATACAGGACCTCCACTCACTGTCCACTGTATCAGCTCCACTGACCATACAGGACCTCCACTCACTGTCCACTGTATCAGCTCCACTGACCATACAGGACCTCCACTTACTGTCCACTGTATCAGCTCCACTGACCATACAGGACCTCCACTCACTGTCCACTGTATCAGCTCCACTGACCATATAGGACCTCCACTCACTGTCCACTGTATCAGCTCCACTGACCATACAGGACCTCCACTCACTGTCCACTTTATCAGCTCCACTGACCATACAGGACCTCCACTCACTGTCCACTGTATCAGCTCCACTGACCATACAGGACCTCCACACACTGTCCACTGTATCAGCTCCACTGACCATACAGGACCTCCACTCACTGTCCACTGTATCAGCTCCACTGACCATACAGGACCTCCACTCACTGTCTACTGTATCAGCTCCACTGACCATACAGAACCTCCACTCACTGTCCACTGTATCAGCTCCACTGACCATACAGGACCTCCACACACTGTCCACTGTATCAGCTCCACTGACCATACAGGACCTCCACTCACTGTCCACTGTATCAGCTCCACTGAGCATACAGGACCTCCACTCACTGTCCACTGTATCAGCTCCACTGACCATACAGGACCTCCACTCACTGTCCACTGTATCAGCTCCACTGACCATACAGGACCTCCACTTACAGACTGTAGTTCATCTGATTCTCTGTATACTTTATTACTCTGTTCTTTAATGATCAGGACCCCCACAGGACCACCACAGAGCAGATACTATTAGGGAGGTGGTCCACCACCCAAAACTATCCAGACAGCAGTGTCCTGTGGGCGGCGTCCTGTGTCCACTGATGAAGGACTAGAGGAACACATACTGTGCAGCAGCAGATGAGCTAATGTCTCTGACTTTACATCTACAAGGTGGACCAGTAAGTAGTAGGAGTGTCTAATAGAGTGGACAGTGAGTGGACGCAGTGTTTAAAAACAGTATATTGCAATACACAACCTCACCACTAGAGGTCACACACCGCTCCTTTAAAGGTGTAGAGTACTTACAGAAACTACAGTGAAGAGCGTGTTCACTATGCCAGTTCCAATAGTGGCGTAGATGGGCTCAGTGACACCAGCGTTCTTAAAGATTTCAGTCGAGTAGAAAATCACCTGGAGACAGACAAACGTTTACAGTGTTACAGTTTACCTGTACACAGGTAGGTGAAGGTAGTGTTACAGTTTACCTGTACACAGGTAGGTGAAGGTAGTGTTACAGTTTACCTGTACACAGGTAGGTGAAGGTAGTGTTACAGTTTACCTGTACACAGGTAGGTAAAATTAGTGTTAAGACTCAGTGGATAGTGTAAGGTGGTTACTCAGGTGGGGAATAGACTTCATTTGAACACTACAGTTGCTGTTTACTTTGTGTGAATGTTTCAAGATGAATGGACCAATAGAAATTCTTCAAACAGCTTGGAAAAAATCTGGTTCTATTGACTTACAGTGAAAGTAAAGAGAGATTTTGTTCTTATTTTGGACAGCTACAAGATATTACATCACTAAATATATTTAAAATAAATGTTACTGAAGCACTTTACATCCCTAAATCAAAGAGTACTGCAGAATGAACTACTCTGTACATTTTAGGAAAATAATAATAATAATAATAATAATAATAATAATAATAATAATAAGAGTTATAGCTCTGATGCAGGTTCAGTTGCAGGAGTTGGTGACTCACAGCGTTGATGCCGGAGAACTGCTGCGAGAGGTTCATGAGGATGGCAATCATGATGGGCTGCCTGTAGATGGGGTTGCGGAACAACTCCAGGATGGACACTTTTTTCTCCTTGGCAACCTTCTCTGCCTCCTCCTTCATCTCCCGAACATCGTCCTCCACGTCCTCGTGCCCGCGCACACGTACCAACACTGTACAGTATAAATTTTACAGTATAAATATAAATAGCACAAGTATAGTACAGTATAAATCATAGTTGTGTGCAGGTTAAAGGAGCTGTGTGGGTTTTTTTGGGGGGGGCATAATGAGGATATAATAAACAAAACTATTATCTCATTAGTGTATAATTACCTGTAACTACAAATCATTGTGTTCTCGTTAGTTTAGAATGAGCCTTCATATCTACATAGAAGCAGCTTGTCCTCCAACAGATACTACCACCACCATGTTTCTACAGTAGCCCAGAACACACACAGGCTTGCAGTGAGGGGGCTGCAGTGAGGTTTTCTGGGTTTTTTTGGGAACCCCCTTCTGATGATGCATCTTATTAGTAGGAAGACCTTTCTTAGAAGTGAAGAGCTCATCTCTGGCTTCCAGTTGGAGCTGAGCAAAGACAGGACCGCTGTTTCCTCTGTATCTGTCTGACTGTCCAGGGATGCACCATTGCTGACTTGTTTGTACTGAAATGCCTGTAGATCAGCGGCTAGGCTAGCGGTCAGTGAAAAGCTCAGGCCAGGACTGCACAGCCTACTCACCCCGGCGGGCCTCGTCCTCCTGCTGCAGGTTGATGAGCAGGTATCTGGGGCTTTCTGAGCAGAAGAGCAGCATGATGGTCTGCAGTCCAGTGGGCAGCACGGTCAGGCCCAGCAGCAGCGGCCACAGAGACTGAGAGCCCAGCAACACCTCCAAACCTAAAATCTAGCGAATCCAATAAGAACACGATTACTTACACTGACTGTCCAAACATATACCGTCCTACTTTATATAGTCTCCAATAACTGTGTAGTTACACATGAACAACAGTGTTACTACTAGTGACATAGTACTGTTACAGATAGGTTACAGATGTAGTGTAAGAGTATTGTAATAGTTGTAACTGTTATAATGTAATTATACACTAGTAATAACAGTAGTGTAACAGCAGTTTTTTCAGGATGTGTGTAATAACTTACATTATAACAGAATTTCTATTTAGCCAACATTATTTACGTTGCTAAGTAACTTATTGATCAGGTTATCGTGTTACACCATGATTATTCCAATAATAAGTAATAAGTACACTTCCTGTGTAGCTGCTGTGTAATTACTGTGTAATAACAAACCAATATTAATCCATGATTTGATCAGGTGATCATGTTACAACCCAATTACTCCACATTAGTTATGGAAAAATCACACTGTATTGTGAGCTGAGCGTTCCTGTGTAGTTACTGTGTACGTACTGTGTAATAGTGAGTTAATATAGGAATTTCTTTGGGAGTATTATTATGAAACCCATTTAAGTAATTTTATAAAATGTACTTTTTCAGGAAGTGCTCGTCTGCTGTCGGCGTGTCAGTACCGTCACACTATGTACTATGTAAGTTGAAACTGGTTATAATTTCAATTTAGCAGCAGCAAAGTGAGTGTTGGGACTTTCCAGTATAACACTGTCCTAAAGTAAGTTATTATATCGCAGCGGTCCAATGAAAAACAAGTAAATTGCAACGTTACAGGAGAGAACAAAAACCTACTTTACTTTCAATGTAAGTTAGTGGAACCAGAATTTTTCCCAAGCTATTTTGGAGCATTTCTATTGGTCCATTCATCATGAAATTTTCACACAGTGTAAACAACCATTGCCGTGTTTGAATGATGTAGAAAACTCAAAATCGACAAAAATAGAGATACATGTTTTTCATTGGACAGCGATGATATACTTCCCCATAACGCTGAAATGACTTCTTAAAAACCTGCTGATCCAGTTTAATTACACGTCTAATTACACGTCCAATTACACGTCTAATTACACGTCTAATTACACTCACATTATTACCAGTGCATAACTACTAATACTAATACTCTGTTACAACTATCAGGACAGCCTTATGTAGATCTGGAGGTGCAGTTCAGCTCCAGGGACAGCTCTCTGAGCATGGTGTTCAAGGTGGTTGTTGTAACTTTTAGTGTTGATAACGTTTGAACCAGAAGAGATATTACAAATCTGTATCAGTCGAGTTCTAAGACAGTTCCCGGAACAGTCCAGATTTTGTGTCCCTTTGTCCACTGGACCTGTAACCGGGTGGCTTCGTGAGCCGAACTGAAGCCTCTTGGGTGCCACTCTGCTCTGTATGCTCCTGGTCTGTATCTCCCTGTGCAGAGTCCTTAAGTGTGAAGGACCTGCGTTGACTTCTAGAAGCAGTTCTTGCCTGGGAGTGATTTACAAGCCTGCATCCTCGTGCAGTGCCACCTGCAGGAGCCTGAAGTTACTACCACCTAAAGTCATGTCTGGGAGGTTACGTAATGCCTGTTCGAGGTGTAAACTCACCTGAGCTATGAGGATGCCGATGACTATGCCCAGCTGGTGGAGCGTGCCTAAGGCCCCCCGCAGGGCGGTGGGGGACAGTTCACCCACATACATGGGGGTCAGACCGGAGAACAGTCCACAGAATATGCCGATGACCAGCCGGCCCAGAATCACCATCTCATACGAGCGGCACACGCTGGACAGGCCCATCAGACCCCCCCCGATTACAGCCACGATGTTACTCAGGAGCATAGACTTACGCCTGACAGAGAGAGAGAGAGAGAGAGAGAGAGAGAGAGACAGAGAGAGAGAGAGACAGAGAGACAGAGAGAGAGAGAGACAGAGAGAGAGACAGAGAGAGAGAGACAGAGAGAGAGAAAGAGAGACACAGAAAGAGAGAGAAAGAGAGAGAGAGAGAGAGAGAGACTGTGTTAGAGAACAAAGAAAAAGAGACAACAACAACAAATACACTGTTTATATGTAAACAGGTAGGTAATTAAGAGGCTCTGATTGGATAATTACTGCAGAAATGTATGTATATTATTTTACTCTTCTCTGACTCTCTACTCTTCTAATCTTCTCACTCCTTAAACTACCGTGTGTGAAGACCCATGTATCCTGGTCAGAGAAAAGATCTCACTGTGTTTCAGAAGGTCAGACTATTGTCCAGCATCCATCCAGCAACGTGACCACTAAGGAGAAGCTAGACTGGAACTGGGTTCAGAACTGACCAGCACTTTATTAACACCTAGAACCTCAAATTCACAGAAGAACGTGATGTGAGATCATTTAAACTCCTGGTGAAGATAGAACTGGACAGTAGAGTCATGACTGTGTTTAATAGTGAAGATCATTTCCACACGACCAGAACTCCCAGTACTGAGACTAAACAGCTGAGTGGACGCTCGTTAGTGAGACTAATCAGCTCCAGTCTGTAGGGAGTATAAAGACTGGACGATGGAGAAAGGTCATGTGGTCTGATGAGTCAGGAGAAGAAGATCATGAAGTTCCCATTTTGGAGATACAAGGTACAGATGAGTATCAGACAGTAATGAACTTATCAGGAATGGATCTAAACATATTAGTCCCACTCCAACATGAACGTCTCCAGCTGAGACATTATATAATTAATATATAATATTAATATTACATATATACACTAATGTCTACTGAGCCACTTCACTGTGTACGTGTGTAACTGACCTCCCGAACTTGTTGACCAGCACTCCCACACACAGCGCGCCGATCATTCCTCCAGCGGTGAACACGGACACCGCAAAACTCCACAGGTTAGTGACCGTGCAGTCGTCCATGGCCTGTCCACTGCGCTCCAGAGACACGTTCTTAAAAAACGCCTGCACTTTCTGTCCATCAGACCCAGAGAGAGGCAGAACCAGAGGGAGGGGTAACAGTCAGAGACAGAGTGAAGAGGTGGGTTCACGCTTCACCGCCAGTCCATATAGACCAGCTTATTGTTTATAAACACTATGAATCTGCACAAAACCTAGATCACTGTCTTAGTACTGTAAATAATACTGGGTTGTTCAGGAGAAGCTTGGAAAGAGTTAAATAAACACACTGACGTATGAAAAAGCACTACTTACTCTATTAATACTGATTAATATTTAATAATAAAGTGTAAAAGCACTACTTACTCTATTAATACTGATTAATATTTAATAATAAAGTGTAAAAGCACTACTTACTCTATTAATACTGTTTAATATTTAATAATAAAGTGTAAAAGCACTACTTACTCTATTAATACTGTTTAATATTTAATAATAAAGTGTAAAAGCTCTACTTACTCTATTAATACTGATTAATATTTAATAATAAAGTGTAAAAGCTCTACTTACTCTATTAATACTGATTAATATTTAATAATAAAGTGTAAAAGCTCTACTTACTCTATTAATACTGATTAATATTTAATAATAAAGTGTAAAAGCACTACTTACTTATTAATACTGTTTAATATTTAATAATAAAGTGTAAAAGCTTTACTTACTCTTTTAATACTGTTTAATAATTAATAATAAGGTGTAAAAGCTCTACTTACTCTATTAATACTGTTTAATATTTAATAATAAAGTGTAAAAGCTCTACTTACTCTATTAATACTGATTAATATTTAATAATAAAGTGTAAAAGCTCTACTTACTCTATTAATACTGTTTAATATTTAATAATAAGGTGTAAAAGCTCTACTTACTCTATTAATACTGATTAATATTTAATAATAAAGTGTAAAAGCTCTACTTACTCTATTAATACTGATTAATATTTAATAATAAAGTGTAAAAGCACTACTTACTTATTAATACTGTTTAATATTTAATAATAAAGTGTAAAAGCTTTACTTACTCTTTTAATACTGTTTAATAATTAATAATAAAGTGTAAAAGCACTACTTACTCTATTAATACTGATTAATATTTAATAATAAAGTGTAAAAGTAGTACTTACTCTATTAATACTGATTAATATTTAATAATAAAGTGTAAAAGTACTACTTACTCTATTAATACTGATTAATATTTAATAATAAAGTGTAAAAGCTCTACTTACTCTATTAATACTGATTAATATTTAATAATAAAGTGTAAAAGCACTACTTACTCTATTAATACTGATTAATATTTAATAATAAAGTGTAAAAGCACTACTTACTCTATTAATACTGTTTAATATTTAATAATAAAGTGTAAAAGCTTTACTTACTCTTTTAATACTGTTTAATAATTAATAATAAGGTGTAAAAGCTCTACTTACTCTATTAATACTGTTTAATATTTAATAATAAAGTGTAAAAGCTCTACTTACTCTATTAATACTGATTAATATTTAATAATAAAGTGTAAAAGCTCTACTTACTCTATTAATACTGTTTAATATTTAATAATAAGGTGTAAAAGCTCTACTTACTCTATTAATACTGATTAATATTTAATAATAAAGTGTAAAAGCTCTACTTACTCTATTAATACTGATTAATATTTAATAATAAAGTGTAAAAGCACTACTTACTTATTAATACTGTTTAATATTTAATAATAAAGTGTAAAAGCTTTACTTACTCTTTTAATACTGTTTAATAATTAATAATAAAGTGTAAAAGCACTACTTACTCTATTAATACTGATTAATATTTAATAATAAAGTGTAAAAGTAGTACTTACTCTATTAATACTGATTAATATTTAATAATAAAGTGTAAAAGCTCTACTTACTCTTTTAATACTGATTAATATTTAATAATAAAGTGTAAAAGCTCTACTTGCTCTATTAATACTGTTTAATATTTAATAATAAAGTGTAAAAGTAGTACTTACTCTATTAATACTGATTAATATTTAATAATAAAGTGTAAAAGTAGTACTTACTCTATTAATACTGATTAATATTTAATAATAAAGTGTAAAAGCTCTACTTACTCTTTTAATACTGATTAATATTTAATAATAAAGTGTAAAAGCTCTAATTGCTCTATTAATACTGTTTAATATTTAACAATAAAGTGTAAAAGCACTACTTACTCTATTAATACTGATTAATATTTAATAATAAAGTGTAAAAGCACTACTTACTCTATTAATACTGATTAATATTTAATAATAAAGTGTAAAAGCTCTACTTACTCTATTAATACTGTTTAACAATTAATAATAAAGTGTTTACGGAGCAAATAAAAACTTCCTGTCTGGAAATATTGGCTTTTTATATATAATAATGTCTCTAAGTGACTCAAACTGTACTGTATATTTGGGTAATGGTGGGCCTGTGACCAAACTTTCCACATTATGTCCTACATACACATGTTTACCTGGTACGGGGCGTTGATGACTCCTATATGGTAGCCGGATTGTAGAGAGCCAATGACGGCTGTGCAGACGCAAAACAGCAAATGACATGTCATCTGCTTTCTCTGTGGAGGAGATAAGAGAAAACACGTCCTCTTCATAAACCACCACAGGATTAGAGATATCTACACATACACGCAGCTACAACACACAGCTAATATCAGTTCATACAGACATCCTGCTATCCATAGATAACATCTCGGTATTGTAGTCTTTTCTAATCTTGTACATAATGTATGGTATATATATATATACTGGTTAGCATGGTGATGCAGTGGTCAGCACGGTGGTGTAGTGCGGTTCTGAGTAACACCGCTCACGATGACGGGGGAGATTTCGGAGAAGTTGTGTTGTAATGTGTGTGTAATATCGATACAGAGTAAACTTCTGTAATACAACATCCTTCAGTTCAGATGGAAGCTCGTCAGTGAGAACGGAGGTGAAGAGATGAATGTACTGCAGATAGCAAGTCCAACTTTGTTCTTCTACCAGATCTCTTTCTCTCCGTCTGGGTCCAGTACTAACATCCCATATAGGCTGGAATCATCTTGCTACCAGGGTCAGTTGTGGTCTGAACCAGCCTTGTGACCCCCAACTGTCCACAGGGTACTGTGGATAGGGCTGGTCACCACTCCGGGCAGTTGTGCTCACTGCCGACTAGTGTGTGTTCACTTGTGTGTGGGTGTATGCGGGTTTTTCACTGTTCCCTAGTGTGTGTGTACACAAGTGTGTGTGTGTAAGTGGGTGTTTTCCTGCCCCCTAGTGTGTGTTGATTAGTGTGTGTGTATGTGGGTGTTTCACTGTTCCCTAGTGTGTGTGTTCACTAGTGTTTGTGTATGTGGGTGTTTCACTTCCCCCTAGTATGTGCTGTCACTAGTGTGTGTGTATATGTGGGTTTTTCACTGTTCCCTAGTGTGTGTGTACACAAGTGTGTGTGTGTAAGTGGGTGTTTTCCTGCCCCCTAGTGTGTGTTAATCAGTGTGTGTTTATGTGGGTGTTTCACTGTTCCCTAGTGTGTGTGTTCACTAGTGTGTGTGTGGGAGGGGTGTTTCACTGTCCTCTGAGGTGTATTTTCTCTAGTGTGTGTGTATGTGGGTGTTTCACTGCCTCCTAGTGTGTGTGGTCACTAGTGTGTGTGTGGGGGTGCTTCACTGGTCACTACAGTGTGTGGTCACAAATGTGTGTGTGTTTCTCCACCACCCTAGTATGTGTGTTCACTAGTGTGTGTGTGTGTGTGTGTGTGTATAGAATATATATGTGAGAATATATTTAAAATATTAAAAAACATTCAGAAACATTTTCTTGTTGTTGTCTGGGTAACCAAGGCTGCCCCTTCAGTTGTTCTAATGAGCTAATGCTACAGCTACCTAACTTCTACAACAGCAACTCATCGTCTTCTACACAAAGTGTGTTCTCCTCACTAGACCATGTTTAGATACGTTACTGTGTGAAAACAGAGAACCTCTCATTGTGTACCCGGCTAACAACAGCTAGTGTGCTTAGCCTAGCCACCCTTAAGCTATGCTGCTAACAGACTACCACACATACAGACTCACAGCTTCATTCCCAGCGGACTGAGATTGGTCTACACGAGTGTGCACTTCAGATAAACCTTCCCAGTCACGGAATTTAGCAACACTGAGTCCTGTAGTGAGTTTCGTCAGCTTTTCTGTTCTGTTTTTTTTTTTTTTTCAGGGAAACGTGTTGAAACTGCTGCCTGTGGTAATCAGCGTATGCCTCAGAGGCAGCAGGCGGAGGTTGAAAACGCTATACGCTGCCCTCGTTCTCGCCTCAGGGCCTCCCTTCCTTTCCCGATTCCATCGTTTCACGAGTAAGGACAGGCTGGGGTGAGAATCAAGCTAAGACATGCTAGCAAACATCTTCAATAAATCACCCTCAGTTCCCTCCCCTGTTCACTCCTCGAGCCCGAGCAGATGCAGACGGCTGGAGGACTGGAGCTGCTCACGAATACTTATACTGAATATCGCTGCTGTCCAGTGAGAAGCTGGACCCACAGAAATGCTCTGAAACTGCTTTGAAAATAAATCCCGTCCATTAGTTTACATAGAGAGTGAAGAGGGTTTTGGCTTCTCCTGTATATCAGTTTGGACAGCGACGATGTACCACTTGACAAACACAGCCATGTTCATCCATCCATCCATCCATCCATCCATCCATCCGTTATCTGCTGCTTAATCCCGCTAGTCGGGGTCACGGGGGGGCTGGAGCCAATCCCAGCCTCATCAGGCGAAGGCGGGGTACACCATGGACAGTAGCCATGTTCATTATATTTAAATTATTTAACTCATTCACCGAGTACCGTAGATCCTGACTGCTCCGGATGAGCTTCCAAGGTCGTTTTAATGAATCAACTTGCTCAAATAATGTTGGTCACTATAGTACAGGCTTATCTTGAACCCTGATCCGTTATTGATTCACCAGTGGATTTCCACCGATAACCTTCTTACGACCTTTCACGCATCCGTAGTTGCACGAGCCAATAGCAGGAAGTTACATAACCCTGTAGTAAAAGCTCACACCCTTCCGGAGTCTGGGCAGAGTCCGAGCAGTGTACCTGGGGAACACCGCCCCCTCCTCAACACGGGCTTCCACATTTGCCACATGTTCACCACACTGTGTTTCCTGTGTTCATGGTGCCAAGGCTAAGAGTACTCCTTGCCTCTTTGCTGGGGCGGCTTGAAGCTTGGCCGGAGCGGCGAGCTAGGATTTCCCCTGTCCTCTGTGTCTCCGTGGGACGTTCTAGCTGTGCTGCATCCTTTGACAAAGTTCTTTAAACCTCTACCTTAACTCTTGTATGTCAGTGGTGAACTCCCACTTCTGACACCAATGCAGCATCTTGGCAAAGCAAGAGATGCAGGAGACATAGAGCTCCTTTATTGGACACGGCAGCTGTGCAGAACTACTTATAAGGTTAACATCTATTCCACTGCGAGTACAGTGCTTCCCATGAGCCTTTGTGCAAGCAAGTAATGCGATGCTGCATTGTTTTCACTCAGCAGGCCAATAAAACCATAATGGTTATTTGAGCAGAGACACTGAAACTACATACTATGTTACACTGGCTGTTGTTGATGGTGTACTCGGTCTATATCTGTCGGTTTATGGTCAGTGATGTTGTTCAGTGTCCAGAAGAACTGACTGTACCAAACATGTACCCGGAAAAGAGTATCACTGGCACTGTTTACCACGATTACAGCAACACTGCCATGTATACTACCAACCCTACAAGCAGAGGAGTGACAAGGTGTGTACTTACCTTGTTGCCATCTTCCATCTTCTCCATCTTAGTCAAGGCTGCTGGGCGATCCGTGCGGTGACTTTCCTGACAATAATAGAGACGACTGTATTTTAATAAGACGTTACGAGGCGTCCACACACTGTGACACAGTCAGCCATGACAGCCTAAGAGGAAACTCTTAGAGGATGTAAACATCATTCACAGCTGCAGCAGAAGCAGCCCAACTGTGAAGGTGGAAGTACAAAGAAGAACGAGCAACCATGTGGATACCATGTGCTTCACACCACAGTGTTTAGATCTTTATATATATATATATTCCTTTATTGTCTTTATTGTTGTTCAATTTGAACATATTTAAGCACCTCAATCTTCAAACAACAACATATGCAATATTTATATGTAATATTACTATTAATACACTAACTAGGCTAGTAGGGGTTGAGTTAAAGGGGAACGTCACCTATACTTCCAATTCTTTGCATAAATAAATGCTTATCATGTCAGCAAAGCCTTTTCAACGCCATTTTTTCAATTAATTTAAAAAATAATCTAAACTGCCTGCATCTAAAACATGTTTTCGTCAATTGATTCAAATCCATTGATGGTGAAAGACACAAGCCTGGTGTTCTAGGGCACAACAGGAACCACTGTAATAGCACTGTTTATGCTGTGACCTCTGGTTCCATTCACCACCATTCACAGTAAAAAAAACAGAGCATGCACACTTCTCTACAAACAAACTGGTGCACGTTAGACAATCAGAGAGGAAAAATGAGAAAGGAATTTTAGAAAATCAGTGGAATTCCCCTTTAACAGTCATTCAGAAAAGAATTGCTATTTCTGGAGTTTACGAATTTAAAATATTTTAAAAATCTGTTTATGAAATACTAATGCAGCACAAACCATCACCAAGACGACCTTCAGAAAGTCTGAGCGGCACATACCTGAAGTGCTACCTGATCAGAGGTCGTCCTGTTGAGACTGTGGATTAATCTGATCCTCCCTCGTGATTTGAAGTGTAATGCTGGCACGAGCGCTGTGACAGTCACATTTCATCATCAGCATCTTCATTCTGCAAAAAAAAATCCGTTCCACCTTAAATTCACAGTTACAGAGTTCAGACGTCTGTTCACACAAGCCACGCCCTCCTGTGCGCGGATTGGTTGGTACTCGCAGGTGGGCGGGGCTTTGTGTGATAACAGTTGATGAAAGAAGCGCGTTCTGCTCAGATGCGTGATGTTTACAGGGAGGCGTGACGTCTGTTCTTCCTACTGAAATCCGCGAAGCCTTTGATGCTCAGATCCACTACAATGGGGCCACTTTGTAGTCACGTGGAGGGGGGGGGGTCGATGGGAAATTTATCTCTATAAACAAACAGACTTCTGTTCAGAAACACTGTGTCTGCTGGACTCTTCAGAGTGAATGAATGAATGAATGAATGAAAGAATGTACACCACCTCTTTCATGCAACAATCAGTAGCAACAGATTAAACATTATTTATTTATTACACCGCGTAGTAGCAGATGAACATTTACATCATATACACTAACCTTTTCACCACTTAGTGTCTCAAACATGGTGGTGATGGTGTTTACAGTGGTGGTGATGGTGTTTACAGTGATGGTGGTGGTGTGTTCAGTGGTGGTGATGATATTTACAGTGATGGTGGTGGTGTTTACAGTGGTGGTGATGGTGTTTACAGTGGTGGTGATGATGTTTACAGTGGTGGTGATGGTGTTTACAGTGGTGGTGATGATATTTACAGTGATGGTGGTGGTGTTTACAGTGGTGGTGATGGTGTTTACAGTGGTGGTGTGTTCAGTGGTGGTGATGGTGTTTACAGTAGAGGTGGTGGTGTTTACAGTGGTGGTGATGGTGTTTACAGTGGTGGTGATGATGTTTACAGTAGAGGTGATGGTGTTTACAGTGGTGGTGATGGTGTTTACAGTGGTGGTGATGGTGTTTACAGTGATGGTGTTTACAGTGATGGTGATGGTGTTTACAGTGGTGGTGATGATGTTTACAGTGGTGGTGGTGGTGGTGTGTTCAGTGGTGATGATGGTGTTTACAGTAGAGGTGATGGTGTTTACAGTGGTGGTGATGGTGTTTACAGTGGTGGTGATGGTGTTTACAGTGATGGTGACGGTGTTTACAGTGGTGGTGACGGTGTTTACAGTGGTGGTGATGGTGTTTACAGTGGGGGGTGATGGTGTTTACAGTGATGGTGATGGTGTTTACAGTGGTGGTGATGGTGTTTGTAGTGGTGGTGATGGTGTTTATAGTGGTGGTGATGATGTTTACAGTGGTGATGATGGTGTTTATAGTGGTGGTGATGATGTTTACAGTGGTGATGATGGTGTTTACAGTGGTGGTGATGGTGTTTACAGTGGTGGGGATGGTGTTTATAGTGGTGGTGATGATGTTTACAGTGGTGGTGATGATGTTTACAGTGGTGATGATGGTGTTTACAGTGGTGGTGATGGTGTTTACAGTGGTGGTGATGGTGTTTACAGTGGTGATGATGGTGTTTACAGTGGTGGTGATGGTGTTTACAGTGGTGGGGATGGGAACCAGGGGTCTCCATGTCTACAACACTAATCTACACATTGTATTTACTATCAAACCCACCAGTGAAGCTAGACTGGAGTTTATATTTGGGCCTAAAGTGGAGGGTAAGGTAAAGGGGGTACCCATAAACACACACTAGTCAATAGGGGAGGCTTCAGGGGTTAGGTGCCTTGTTCAAGGGATTTAAAGGCAGCACTAACACAGAGTATTATGGGATGTGCAGCTGAGCAGAGGAACCTCAGCAGGCAGAGTTTATACGAACATCAGACTCGGATAAACGACTGGGAGCCGTCAGGATCCTGTATAGGTAGCCGTTGGCTGTGTTCTCAGTGTTGTCAGCGCTCCGGAATACAGTAGAACTCTGGAGAACGTCTTTGGGTACATTGGAGCGGTAGGCCGTATGACTCTACCCTCCAGTGGTTTGGTGTTGGCGCCAGGTGAGAAAGGGTTAACACCTACGGGTTTTGAGTTCACTCCTACAGTGTTGAATTAACACCTACAGTGGTCATTTCAGTGCAGCTAGACACTGCTGGACATTGTGAGAGAGAATTCAGGCGCTGGACATTCGACTGTGTGTAGCCCGTTCATTGTTTCACTGCACTGTTTAAGCCTTTAGCCAAAGTGTGCCCACTCACTCTCTCTCTCACTCTCTCTCACTCTCTCTCAGCCAGACGCTCCACTCCAAATGTTCTCTCCGTTCTTCTCTTTGGGAAAGAGTGTGGATCTAACAATGGTGCATCGTAAGCACCCTACAACTCTGCACACCAGCCTGAGCTCTCCTTATTTCCATCACGGCTAATTCCGAAGGTATTCCCGGTTAAACTGATGTCGGCTGGAAAATGTACGTTACTGGTTATATACATGTAAGAGTGACGTTTCCATATGATGTCCTGCACCAGTGATATCAAGCTCGCAAGCTACAACAGACAGGCCCCTGCAGTGGACACACGTCACTCCCTGCTAGAAAAGCCATCAAGCTTGTCAGATCCAGAATTCCTTGTGTTTTGGATGCTGCAATGTTGGTCAACCACCATAACCATGCTAGGTGACCAGCTTAAAGCAGCCTGGACCAGCACGAAACTTCAAGCAGGGTTAGACTCTCATAAGCTACTCATAATCACGTTAAAAGCAAACATATTAGAAGCTGCTAAGCAACATATCAGGCCCTCGCGCTCAGAAACAAGGCGTATACCTTCTCACCACTTAGCGTCTCAGATGTTGTTCACAGTGGTGGTGATGGGAACCAGACGTCCCCAACACCAACATTTTATTTCTTAACTACCCGTGAACCCACGCTGGAGTTTACACGTGGACCTAATGTGGACGTCCACCAGTAAACGCTCCGTCATAGTCTGTCCAACATCTCTGTATCAACATCACTGTATCAACATCACTGTGAACAACATCTGAGACACTAAGTGGTGAGAAGGTAAACACCTTGTCCTCCCACAGTCTAAACACATGCTGTGGACTGGCGGCCAGTGGTCCTGTGATGTCTCCTGCCTTCCACCCAATAAAGACAATGTTGCCTTAATATCTTGTTGGGCTAGAGCATTGGGAGGCGGGGCGTGGGCATGGGGCGGTGCACTGACTGCCACACCTCAGACTCCACCTAGCAGCCCAGTTGGTGGCTCAAGAGTCAGTGGATGCTGGTCGGCAGTCTGATCACAAGTATCTGTAGCGCCGAACTCACGCCTGTGTGTAAAATTGGTAGTTAATAGGTGTACAACAGTGTGCAGTGGGTAGCGCTGTCACCTGGGTTTTCATATAGACAGTATACAAACAAACAAACAACAGGTCAAATTATGTGTAAAGGCAGATAACATGTATATACACTATCGCTCAAAAGTTTAGGATCACTTCAGAATTTCATTTCATGCAATTTTCATGCAATTCATGCAATTTTCAAATTTTTAAAGAATAAAAATGTTTGTATTAAAGTCTATTTTTGTATAGAGGCTTATTTTACATATAGTCTATTATCAGTAATTCTCAGTCCTCTGTCTAAATCTCCTGGTACGACCACCAAAGTTAAGGATGTTATTGGACTAATTGGTTGTTAGGACACTCTTGATCAATTGTGATCACAGCTGAAAAACATTCTACTAATAAGTGAGTATAAAAGGGAACAACATTCTAGGTTAGTTTAGTATCTGAAGATCAGCAGTTGATGGCTTGCTGACCGACTCACAATGACCAGAAAGAAACAACTTTCTTTAGAGACCCGTCAGTCCATTGTTGTGTTAAGAAGAAGATCCTCCATTAAAACAAGAACATTTCACTGAGCTGAGCTCCTGAGTTGCTTATATACAGTATGTATAGAACTGTAACAGATTTATGTTGTAAAAGTCATCATATCATGTCCCAGCAGTAAAAGTGTGCACGCTTGTGAAGAACTTCATCTTCGCACAACCCTCATAAACCTTGTTTTGCAGGAAGTATGCTGAGGGCTTTATAGTGATGGGGAGGGGGTGCTGAGGGGGTTGCAGGTATTGTGTCTGAGGTGTGAAGAAGACAGGCCGAGGCTTCACTAGGGGGTGTTTGTTATTAAGCTGGTTTGGGATCAGTAGGTCTGCTGGGGGTTTATAACCATCTACTGTAATAACTTTCCTTTTGCTTTTAAAGTGGACGTCTGGTTCCATTCACCACCACTGTGAACAGCTCTGGAGCTCAGGAGGCCGCTGAGCGAGGGTTGAAGTGATTATAGAAGGCAGTGGTGCTGCAGAAGAGTGATAGTGAGATTGGTTGACTAAACTAGGCTGTGTCTGCTTCTGCAGCGCGTGATCTAGTTCTTCTACTGGGTTGTTTGTTGTTTGCGTGTGACCACGGTTTGTCAACGTTGCAGATTTGACTGAACACGACTTTAATGAATGAAGTCCACTGTGATTATAAACTAATCCCCTTTGACCTTCTAACCTGGTGCAGTGTGACAGCTGAAGGACCATAGTGACGTTCTTGGTGACTTAGACTGACAGGAAATGGTTTTTACGCCACTCACTGTGAATCACACACTCAGTGCAGACTGGAGAACTGACACGTTCTCAGTTGAGCGTCAGCAGACGAGAGGGGTCGAGAGAGATAACACCACCTACTGTGCAGATGGACTACTTTACCGAATTACGACCCTGTTGAGTTGGGACCCTGTTGAGTTGGGACCCTGTTGAGTTGGTACCCTGTTGAGTTATGACCCTGTTGAGTTGGGACCCTGTTGAGTTATGACCCTGTTGAGTTGGGACGCTGTTGAGTTATGACCCTGTTGAGTTGGTACCCTGTTGAGTTATGACCCTGTTGAGTTGGGACCCTGTTGAGTTATGACCCTGTTGAGTTGGGACGCTGTTGAGTTATGACGCTGTTGAGTTGGGACGCTGTTGAGTTGGGACGCTGTTGAATTGGGATGCTGTTGAATTGGGATGCTGTTGAATTGGGATGCTGTTGAGTTGGGACGCTGTTGAGTTGGGGATGCTGTTGAGTTATGAACCTGTTGAATTGGGACCCTGTTGAGTTGGGACGCTGTTGAATTGGGATGCTGTTGAATTGGGATGCTGTTGAGTTGGGATGCTGTTGAATTGGGATGCTGTTGAATTGGGATGCTGTTGAGTTGGGACGCTGTTGAGTTGGGATGCTGTTGAGTTATGAACCTGTTGAATTGGGACCCTGTTGAGTTGGGACGCTGTTGAATTGGGACGCTGTTGAGTTGGGACGCTGTTGAGTTGGGACGCTGTTGAGTTGGGATGCTGTTGAGTTGGGATGCTGTTGAGTTATGAACCTGTTGAATTGGGACCCTGTTGAATTGGGACGCTGTTGAATTGGGACGCTGTTGAGTTGGGACGCTGTTGAATTGGGATGCTGTTGAGTTGGGACGCTGTGTTCAATATAAATCAATGTAATTATGATGATGCGAATAGTTTAAAGCCTTATATACGGGTTTTAAAGCAAAGAATAACCCATATCCCCAAAATGGCCACTTCACAGGAGAGGACGAAACCAGTCTGTACTTTCAATGTGAGTCAATGGAACCAGAATAATTTCCAAGCTACTTTGGAGCATTTCTATTGGTCAACATAAACAGTAGCTGTCGTGTTCAAATAATATGCAAAAATAAAAACTGATGAAAATGGAGATTTGGAGATTGTGTTTCTTTCTTTTTGTAGACAGTGATGATCCAGATGGAGCACTTAAGGAAAACCCACACAGACACGAAGATAACATACTAACTCCTCACAGGAAGCACGCTGGTTACCTGGTCAGGGAATCAAACACAGACTGTCCCAGATGTTGGTGCAGAGGTCACCAACTTTCTACAGAGTCAATCACTACAGACCTCCAAACTTCATGTGGTCTTCAGATCAGCTGACTGCATTGTGCCGAGTGTAAAGTTTGGCGGAGGGGGGATTATGATGTGGGGTTGTTTTTCAGGAGGTGGGCTCGGACCCTCAGTTCCAGCGTAAGGGACTCTTAAGGTTTCAGCAGACCAAGAGACACTGGACACTTTCATAATTTCATGCTCCCAACTTCATATGTGAGCAAAGGCAGACGAGCGAATACTTCTGGCAATATAGTTTAATTCACCATCATAACTGAAAGAACGGCCATGTGATGGACTGATGACCTGTCCACGGTGTACCCCGCCTTCGCCCGACGGAGGTGGGACTGGCTCCAGCCCCCCTGTGACCCTGATTAGTGGGATAAAACAGAAGACGATGGATGGATGGAACTATGGGAACATCCTGATTTGGCTGGTTGGCTTATGGCGTCCAGACTGAAAGCTGGAACTGATATTAGGTGTGGACTGAAATCCCCGGACCCTGAGGGGAAGAACAACACACTTTCTGATGTGCTGATGTTTTGGGAAGCAGTGTTGATTGACCTGCGTCCCGACAGCCATGAGCAGCACAACGTTTATTCGTTCTTTCACTCCAATATCGCCGCTACAGGCAGGAACAACACTCCACATCACTTTGGCGGGGTGCTAGTTGGGGGCAGTGCTGAGGTGTTGCAGGCCGAATGGTCAGTTTTGTGTAAACGTCTTCAGGGCTGTAAGTGCGTAGACACGTTATTCTAACTAACGTCTTGCGTCAGAGAACCACTTCCCTGAGGGGAAACTCGCAAGTGCTCATATCTTCAGTTCGGTGGTTCAAACCATCGGTCACATTTACTAAGAGTGCATTATATATGCTGCAAATATTAATTAATTTATTAATGATTTCAATGTATTTATCATGCTTTCCAGCTGAACTCGCCCCATTTTCACCCATATAACCAGATTAAACCAGAGCTGGCGTGTCTGAACCTCTCTGGATAGGAAACTGCGGATTGGCATACGTGCAGAGACACACATCTCTCTCTCTCTCTCTCTCTCTCTCTCTCTCTCTCTCTCTCTCTCTCTCTCTCTCTCGCAAAATGACACCGCCGTGTTCTGCGGAAGGCTTTAAGCAGGTCTTACTATATATGGCTGAGAGTCTCTGTTACTGATGTGGTTACTGCTATGCTATAACTTTTCTTCTGCACATCTAAAGAAAGAGGAGGATGTAGGAGTCGTAGCCTCTCGTAAGCCTCTCGTAGACGCTCGTTTCTTAAATAGTCCAAAAACTCAATTCTGATTCTAGAACTTTCCTTTAAAAACACTAACAACCAGAACATGATGTGGAGCACGGCTGGTTCCTCTTCTCTCTCTCTCATCACAAGGAAAGTTCTATAATCAGACCTGAGGAGTCTTTTAGGAACACAGAACCTCAGCAGCTCAGTAGAGACTCTGTAGTGGCTCAGTAAATACTCAGTAGAGTAAGCCGTAGATACTCAGTAGGGAATCAGTAGAGACTCAGCAGAGAATCAGTGGAAACTCAGTGGAAACTCAGTGGAAACTCAGTGGAAACTCAGTGGAAACTCAGTGGAGGCTTGGTATAAGACTCGGTAGAAAACTTGGTATAAGACTCGGTATAAGACTCGGTATAAGACTCGGTATAAGACTCGGTAGAAGGCTCGGTATAAGACTCGGTATAAGACTCGGTATAAGACTCGGTATAAGACTCGGTATAAGACTCGGTATAAGACTCGGTAGAAGGCTCGGTAGAAGGCTCGGTAGAAACTCGGTAAAAGCCTTGGTAGAAAACTCGGTAGAGACTCGGTATGAGACTCGGTAGAAACTCAGTAGAAAACTTGGTATAAGACTCGGTAGAAACTAGGTAGAAGGCTCAGTAGAAAACTCGGTAAAGACTCAGTATAAGACTCGGTAGAGACTCAGTAGAAAACTTGGTATAAGACTCTGTAGAAACTAGGTAGAGACTCGGTATGAGACTCGGTAGAAACTCAGTAGAAAACTCTGTAGAGACTCAGTATAAGACTCGGTAGAAACTCAGTAGAAGGCTCGGTAGAAGACTCAGTAAAAACTCGGTAGAAGCCTTGGTAGAAAACTCTGTAGAGACTCGGTATAAGACTCGGTAGAAACTCAGTAGAAGGCTCGGTAGAAAACTCTTTAGAGACTCAGTAGAAGGCTCGGTAGAAAACTCTAGAGACTCGGTATAAGACTCGGTAGAAGGCTCGGTAGAGGACTCGGTAGAAACTCGGTAGAAGCCTTGGTAGAAAACTCGGTAGAGACTCGGTAGAAACTCAGTAGAAGGCTCGGTAGAAAACTCTCTAGAGACTCAGTAGAAGGCTCGGTTGAAAACTCTAGAGACTGAGTAGAAGGCTCGGTAGAAACTCGGTAGAAGGCTCGGTAGAAGACTCGGTAGAAACTCGGTAGAAGCCTTGGTAGAAAACTCGGTAGAGACTCAGTATAAGACTCGGTAGAAACTCGGTAGAAGGCTCAGTAGAAGGCTCGGTAGAAGCCTTGGTAGAAAACTCGGTAGAGACTCGGTATAAGACTCGGTAGAAACTCAGTAGAAAGCTCGGTATAAGACTCGGTAGAAACTCAGTAGAAGGCTCGGTAGAAAACTCTCTAGAGACTCAGTATAAGACTCGGTATAAGACTCGGTAGAAAACTCTCTAGAGACTCAGTAGAAGACTCTGTAGAAAACTCTCTAGAGACTCAGTATAAGACTCGGTATAAGACTCGGTAGAAAACTCTCTAGAGACTCAGTAGAAGACTCTGTAGAAACTCGGTAGAAGCCTTGGTAGAAAACTCGGTAGAGACTCGGTATAAGACTCGGTAGAAACTCAGTAGAAGGCTCGGTAGAAAACTCTCTAGAGACTCAGTAGAAGGCTCGGTAGAAAACTCTCTAGAGACTCAGTAGAAGGCTCGGTAGAAACTCAGTAGAAGGCTCGGTAGAAAACTCTCTAGAGACTCAGTAGAAGGCTCGGTAGAAAACTCTCTAGAGACTCAGTAGAAGGCTCGGTAGAAAACTCTAGAGACTCGGTATAAGACTCGGTAGAAAACTCTCTAGAGACTCAGTAGAAGGCTTGGTTGAAAACTCTAGAGACTCAGTAGAAAACTTGGTATAAGACTGTAGAAACTAGGTAGAGACTCGGTATGAGACTCGGTAGAAAACTCTCTAGAGACTCAGTAGAAGGCTCGGTAGAAAACTCTCTAGAGACTCAGTAGAAGGCTCGGTAGAAAACTCTAGAGACTCGGTAGAAAACTTGGTATAAGACTGTAGAAACTAGGTAGAGACTCGGTATGAGACTCGGTAGAAAACTCGGTAGAAAACTCTCTAGAGACTCAGTAGAAGGCTCGGTAGAAAACTCTCTAGAGACTCAGTAGAAGGCTTGGTAGAAAACTCTAGAGACTCGGTAGAAAACTTGGTATAAGACTGTAGAAACTAGGTAGAGACTCGGTATGAGACTCGGTAGAAAACTCTCTAGAGACTCAGTAGAAGGCTCGGTAGAAAACTCTCTAGAGACTCAGTAGAAGACTCTGTAGAAACTCGGTAGAAGCCTTGGTAGAAAACTCGGTAGAGACTCTGTATAAGACTCGGTAGAAACTCAGTATAAGACTCGGTAGAAAACTCTCTAGAGACTCGGTATAAGGCTCGGTAGAAAACTCTCTAGAGACTCAGTAGAAGGCTCGGTTGAAAACTCTAGAGACTCAGTAGAAGGCTCGGTAGAAAACTCTAGAGACTCGGTATAAGACTCGGTAGAAAACTCTCTAGAGACTCAGTAGAAGGCTCGGTTGAAAACTCTAGAGACTCAGTAGAAGGCTCGGTAGAAAACTCTAGAGACTCGGTATAAGACTCGGTAGAAAACTCTCTAGAGACTCAGTAGAAGGCTCGGTAGAAAACTCTAGAGACTCAGTAGAAAACTCTAGAGACTCGGTATAAGGCTCGGTTGAAAACTCTAGAGACTCGGTATAAGGCTCGGTTGAAAACTCTAGAGACTCAGTAGAAGGCTCGGTAGAAAACTCTAGAGACTCAGTAGAAGGCTCGGTAGAAAACTCTAGAGACTCGGTATAAGACTCGGTAGAAAACTCTCTAGAGACTCAGTAGAAGGCTCGGTAGAAAACTCTAGAGACTCAGTAGAAGACTCTGTAGAAAACTCCCTAGAGACTCAGTAGAAGGCTCGGTAGAAAACTCTAGAGACTCAGTATAAGGCTCGGTAGAAAACTCTAGACACTCAGTAGAAGGCTCGGTAGAAAACTCTAGAGACTCAGTAGAAAACTCTAGAGACTCAGTAGAAGGCTCGGTAGAAAACTCTAGAGACTCAGTAGAAGGCTCGGTAGAAAACTCTCTAGAGACTCGGTATAAGGCTCGGTAGAAAACTCTCTAGAGACTCAGTAGAAGACTCTGTAGAAAACTCTAGAGACTCAGTAGAAAACTCTAGAGACTCAGTAGAAAACTCTAGAGACTCGGTATAAGGCTCGGTAGAAAACTCTAGAGACTCGGTAGAAGACTGTAGAAAACTCTAGAGACTCAGTAGAAAACTCTAGAGACTCAGTAGAAAACTCTAGAGACTCGGTATAAGGCTCGGTAGAAAACTCTAGAGACTCGGTAGAAGGCTCGGTAGAAAACTCTAGAGACTCGGTATAAGGCTCGGTAGAAAACTCTCTAGAGACTCAGTAGAAGACTCTGTAGAAAACTCTAGAGACTCAGTAAAAAACTCTAGAGACTCAGTAGAAAACTCTAGAGACTCGGTATAAGGCTCGGTAGAAAACTCTCTAGAGACTCAGTAGAAGACTCTGTAGAAAACTCTAGAGACTCAGTAAAAAACTCTAGAGACTCAGTAGAAAACTCTAGAGACTCGGTAGAAACTCGGTAGAAACTCAGTAGAGACTCAGACCCGAGAGCTGAAGGAATTTACACACACAAGGAGGCCACTGTAAAAAGGTCTACAGGGTCTGGGGGGTGTTATTTGATTTGGGGGTCTGCAGCATGGTTGGGTGAATTACATCAGACTTAACAGACAGAGATTTTATACTATATTGTAATCTATACATAATATATAATCTGATACTAACTATATACTTATATACGAGACTGTCTAGTGTATCGTATTTATACATGTGTTTGAACTATAAACTCCGGAATTGCAGTGGTTTAGAGATGATGCGACAAACTTTATCTAGAACAGCGGTTTTAAAACGGAAGGCGGTCTGACAGCTGGATATTAGCCAACAGGAAGCTAATACTTGTCGTTGGAGCTAAATAATGCAACCAGTTCCAGTTAAGTCTGTTGTATGTTTAAAACAATCTCTATATAACAGTAGAGATGTTACCCATAGCAACCAGGATCCGCTGGAACGTGTACCACTCAGAAATATATTTACAGTAGAATTAGATATTTCTGTTAGATTTTTTGTCATAAGTGTTTAAAGTACTAATAGCAGTTTATTTGATTGGTGACTGCAGATGTGTTGTTGATGCTCAGTCTGTCTTATATATCAGATCATTGTGTCCAAAGAAAATCATGTATCTCCAAATGGTAACTTTACAGGAGAGAACAAAAACAACTTTTGATGCAAGTCAGAGGAACCAGAATTATTCCGGTTTCTATTGGTCCATTAACTAGCACATTTTCACACAGTGTAAACATCAGCTGTCGTGTTGAAATGATGTAGAAAAATAAAAATACATGTTTTTCTTGAACAGCAATTTATTAAATCTCACTCAAACCCTAAATCTAACTTGCACAAAGCTCCTGAATGGTGTTAATCAACTGGAGATCACCAGAACGTTATTAATAAGTATCTGTAGATCATCAATAGAGGACTACTCACATAAAGCAGGACTAAAATATTAATAGCATTTCTTAGTTTTTAAAGCAAACTTGATGAACTGTCACGTGAAGCACGAGCACATAGCTTCAGCTCACCTCCCACCTGACCCACTTCAGCACAAGACTGATTTCACTGTAGTAACTGGAGTACCAATGGCTCCCCCTTGTGGACAACTATGTTAATCATGAGTTACATGCCAGGTCCATGAGGTGCTTGAATTAAAAACATGAATTAAAAGCTAAAAATTGGGCTTGTAGATTGGTTTCTAATTCCAGTGAAAAGGTTTATGGCTGCATATAAAACTATTTCCATTAAACACTTACTTTCCTTAAATTCTGGGACGTACACAAGTGGTTCTCAGCAACGAGCATGTGTGGACCTTCGCGGGTTACGCTAGAAATGCGTCTCAGACGGCTCCCCATGAAGCTGCTTTACATAAATAGTCAAAAGTACAGCTGCTACAGGGGCCACTTTGATGAATATAGTAAAAATAAGAAATTTAACACCTTTGTGTACTTCAAATTTTTTGCTGCTGCTGGAGTGTTTAAACACCTCAGTGTCACTGCTGGACTGAGAATCGTCCACCAACCAAAACTATCCGGACAGCAGTGTCCTGTGGGCGGCGTCCTGTGTCCACTGATGAAGAACTAGAGGAACACAAACTGTGCAGCAGCAGATGAGCTACTGTCTCTGACTTTACATCTACAAGGTGGACCAGCAAGTAGTAGGAGTGTCTAATAGAGTGGACAGTGAGTGGACACAGTGTTTAAACACTCCAGCAGCACTGCTGTGTCTGATCCACTCACACCAGCACAACACACACTACTAACATACCAACAGCACCACGTCAGTGTCACTGCAGTGCCGAGAATGACCCACCTCTCTAATAGTATCTGCTCTGTGGGGGTCCTGACAATTGAAGAACAGGGTCTGACATTCATATAAAGCAGTTCAAGCACTTTCATGACTACTTGTTGTATTTGTTGGTAACAAAAGAGAAACACATCAGTAAGTTATTATTATGTTGTGCGTCTTTATTATGTAACAATGTAAATAAGAAGTTGAGTGACACACGGCTGGACGCTGTGGACCTGTGAGCAGTGTAGGTCAAAGGTCACAAGATGTTATATATAGGTCTCAGGTCAGCGTGTGTCCTCAGGGTTTAACTCACAAAGTGAAACATAATGGATTCACAAGGTGATCTACAAAACGTCTGGGGTTTAAAGTGAAAGGAGCCTGCAGCCCGTTTAGATTTTGCCTGGGAAGCTTCCATCCTGAACCTGTCCGTCCCACTTCTCCACCTGAACAGAGACAAAGACACATCACATGCATTCAAATGTATGCTGTCTGGGCAGACTTGATTACAGCTCCACTGCACCCTCTGCTGGCTGGCCAAAGCATGAATAGACTAATATATAAAAAATTAAAAAAATATATAAATACATAAATAAAGAACAAAAAACTCACTTATATTCAGACTGGTTAAATAAAAACACACTCGGGTTACAAGTTTTTTTTATTTTATTTTTTTTACATCTGCTCTAATATTAGAGGAACGCTGGGAGCCCTCTACTGGACACTGTGGAGTAATTAAAAAACAACAACAAAGAACCAAACATTTTAAAGTGGCCAAAAATAATCTGCATAAACAGGGCAGCCGTGTGCTGGAGGTTAGGGAAGCAGTCCTGTGACTGGACGGTCCTATAGGCCTATGAACTGACAGGACATGACAGGACATGACAGGACACAACTGAAGTACCCTTAAGCAAGGCATCTAACCCCTGACTGCCCCCTGGGCAATGTGGTAGGGCTGTGGTAGTGTTTTAATGTCCTCTGGGATTAATAAAGTATCTAAAATCAGTGAGCGACTTCAATTAGAAGCTGACTGCAGGTTTCATAGCACAAAGCCGGCAGTACTAAATTAAACTTGGCTGTTTTTCCTACATCTGACCACAGAGTCCTACTCAGAACGTCACAGTATGAAAAGGACATGTACACCATCATTACATAACTTTTCATTCCGATGGACGTGAAGCTGCACAGTGCACCGATATCTAACACTCTTAAAACTCACATTTCTACGAAGCAACACAGGATAGGAAAGTCCACCAAATAATCTTGATAACAGAATAATTCAGGCTGAATGTCTCTGATAACAGATCAGAGACACTGAATTAACAGCAGTGACCCGACGTAGCTCCTGTATCTGCAGTCTGGGTTCAGTGAAGGAGCTATAACTGAGACATTCATTCATCTTTCTTCGTAGGGGTGTGAAGCTGTCGAGTCAGTAACCGTTCTACCAACAACATCATCATCATACTAGAAGACTACATACAGTGAGGGGACGCAACATCTAACGGGACGTGACATCAGCCTGGATATTCCTCCAAATCACAGAGAAGAGTGATCGGTTTAGGGCTGTGTTGGCAAGAACCTGGCGATGTGATGCGTATCATGACCTCAGGGATACGAGTCTATGTATTGTGATAAAAATCTAATTTTAGGAAAACTGTTATAGAATTAAAACCCACCTCCATATGCAGGTTTGGCTAATGCTAACATCAGCAGTGCACCCTTACCTTGGAGGTAAAGAGTCTATTGCCTGAAGACAGATTAGAACCTCTAGTGGTCAGTGGTTTAAACACTAGACAAAACAAACTACCTACACATCTTTACACTGAGCTATTAATAACCTGTACTGTGTTTTGAGACTTTTGAGGGACTCGTAGGCTGGAGGTTAGACCCCATGAACTGACAGGACACGACTAAAGTGCCCTTGAGAAAGGCACCTAACCCCTGACTGCGCCCCTGGCACTGTGGTAGGGCTGCCCACGGCTCCGGGCAAGTGTGCCCAGTGCCCCTAGTGTGTGTTTGTTTGTGTGTGTGTGCGCTCTAGTAGAAGTATATTTGTGAGGACCATATGTCCTCACTAGTATAGTACAGTCTGATTTTTATTTTTTGGTAAAGTGAGGATATTTTTCAGGACCTCACTTTACCTCATGTCATTTTTACCAAAAATAAAAAAAAATCTAATAGAGCAGAAAATGAATCTTTTGGATACTAAGGTTAAGGTTAGGTTTAGGTGTAGTATTATTTAGTTATAGTGAAAAAAGATCAATAGAAACCTATGGATGACCTCACTAATATAGTAAGACAAACGTGTGTGTGTGTGTGTGTGTGTGTGTGTTAAATGCAGAGATCTTGAATTTCCCTCTGGTTACAATAAAGTATATATTCAATTTTTTTTCTATTGACTGTTATGCTATAATAAAAAAGAAGTCTGACTTATATTACCTAAACAATACACCAAGACATAAACCCCACAAAACAAAAGCTCCAAAAGTGGAAAAATAATGAAACACTCACAGCGATTTACATAAAAACACAAGCACATTTACACACTGTAAGGCTGTTACAAAAACAGTCAGCAGTCCTTTACACAGGCCTACAACAAACAAATATATTAATTTCCTCTCTACATAGACCTATAAAAATAAGGTGATGCAGGTTTGAAGATCTAGGTTCTGAATTCTCTACAGAATCTTACCCAGCTGATGGGGCACAGGCTCTTGTAGACTCTCTGGTACCAGTCACATGGGGACGTCTCCTGACCTTTCGCAGACAGAGCCTTACTGCACCTGTGAAAGTCTGAGAGATAAAATAAAAGATAAAAGGTTAATTTATTACACTTTTATTACACCAAAGCACTCCGTCCAAAAGACTGTCCTTCTACAGATTTTAACAATGTGAGAACGTAGAACACCTGTCCTCGAAGGATCTGGGGTTTTATTTTTTTTTTAAAAAAGTAATAATAATAAAAAACTTGGCACAGATTCAGCCTTGTACATGTACTATGCTGCTTGGGCTGGTTCTAGTCTACATCTCAAAAATTAGGTCAGAGTTCAACCCAGTTTGGGCATGTTACCCCCAGTAGGTAAGCTTCAGTAGGTGTGTTAGAGCTGTGAAGATCACTGTAGCTGCAAAGACAAGTTTGTGAATCCCCAAACACCAGCAGAGTCTGGGAAAACAGGCGTGTGTCACATTTCCATTCTGTTCAGATACAATTCCTCTTTTTCCCACTAATTAAAAAAAGCTCAACACTCTGCATATGTTTACACAACACCACAAGAGTCAGCTTCCTGCACTTACCAAGGTAGTTCTGGAAACAGTTGCGTGTCTGGTTGGTGTTGGGGAAACGGGCATCGAAGGGAGCCGTTCTGTAGTTCTTGATTTTGTTCTCAATAACGTCTGCCATCTCTGAGCAAGACTCTCGGACCGAGTTCAACACTGAAACAGACACATACGACACCTTAAAACCAGTAAAGCACATCAAACCCAGGAGGAGACATGAGCTGGCCTTCAGAGTGTCATCACAACTTATCACTCCACCTGCAGCAGATACAGACACCAGAACAGGGGAATCATTTAAGGTGGCAGGGAGAAACTTCTGCTTCATAAACTCGAGAAAACGTAGGGCCACATGTCCGAGTCTTCAGAACATAACACTAAAATCTGATCATATATCAGATGAACTGCTGCGGCTGCAGGACTGCTGGGTCAGGAGGGCGAAGCTAACCGGCTAACGTTAGAGGTCACTGACAGGAGCAAACTAGGGACCTGCTGGAGCACTAGTCCGCGTTTAATTCAACATAGTTCCGCGTTTAAACTCATTTTATCTGGTACAGAGACAAACTGTCACTTATTCAGCGCCGAAAATCACTTTTATCTAAACACTTCATAACCTTGAGTAGTTAGCATCAGGCTAGCGACTGCGCTAACGGCGAGCCGAGCGCTGATAAAACACTGTTTTCAGGACAGTTAGCGCGTATATACCTCACTTACTGCCTACTTTACACAAAAACACAGAGAATAAGCTCATTTTTTAATCTTTAATGACTTACATGAAGGAAATATCTGAGCTGTGAGGCCTCGACGTACCGACGCGTCCTACCGTCCACTTGAAAGGCTATAGACCGCACTGAATTATGGGACATAGCCGGGAGGCCGGGTTTGTAATCCGCGGTCGTGTCCCAAACCGACCTCCTGTGCCCTAACTAGTCAACTAACACTGATTTCAGCCATTTTCTAGGGTCAAACGCTCTGTCAAAGTTCAGACGTTTAACTTTATTTACGGTGTAAGGGCTCCAGTAATCATTCAACTGTGTCCCGAAATACTTTATAAACACATTATCAAAAGTCCATAGAGGAAAGTGTCTTCACTCAGATATTCTCCTAGGGGAGGGAGACTCAGCGGTCCCTCTGCAATGCCACCAAGCAGTCAAAACTGGGAAGTCAAAATTGCAAGTTCCCAGTAGGACATTCCAAGTATCTGCGCTGGGCATTGAAGCTGTGGTATTTATTAGCACTTCTGTCTATTAGTGTAGTTACAGTGTTTGGATTCACAACACATTACATAAGATGCGTCTGAAATCGTCCACTAGTCAGTAGGTACTGGATTAGAGTCAGTACTTACTGCTCGAGCGGCAGAGTAGTAGGTAGTTTCAGTAGGTGAGTTTTAGTACCACACAATCTCAGACGTACTACATCCACCATATTCCCAGCGTCCTGTGACACAAGACGTCAGACCACCACCGTAAAAGTCCTGCTGTTCATTAAAAGCTCGTTTACTGACAGATTTAGATCTTTTAGTGACTCTGATCTGTGTTTTTATCTGATTATGTATCAGACGGTGTGGAGCTGTAGATCAGAGAAGATGAAATGGGAGGAATGTAATCATTGTTTATCTCAGCAGTAGCTCTAACTTCTGTAGCAGCAGTTCACTAGCAGTAGCTACGTACACACAGCCGACGTTCAGCTTTACTACTGTTTCACTACTGAGTATTCAGACATACTCGCCGCGCTCACCTACTGATTTACTACTGAGTATTCAGACATACTAGCCGCGCTCACCTACTGATTTACTACTGAGTATTCAGACATACTAGCCGCGCTCACCTACTGATTTACTACTGAGTATTCAGACATACTAGCCACGCTCGCCTACTGATTTACTACTGAGTATTCAGACATACTAGCCACGCTCACCTACTGATTTACTACTGAGTATTCAGACATACTAGCCACGCTCACCTACTGATTTACTACTGAGTATTCAGACATACTAGCCACGCTCGCCTACTGATTTACTACTGAGTATTCAGACATACTAGCCACGCTCGCCTACTGATTCACTACTGAGTATTCAGACATACTAGCCACGCTCACCTACTGATTTACTACTGAGTATTCAGACATACTAGCCACGCTCGCCTACTGATTTACTACTGAGTATTCAGACATACTAGCCACGCTCGCCTACTGATTCACTACTGAGTATTCAGACATACTAGCCACGCTCGCCTACTGATTCACTACTGAGTATTCAGACATACTAGCCACGCTCGCCTACTGATTCACTACTGAGTATTCAGACATACTAGCCACGCTCGCCTACTGATTTACTACTGAGTATTCAGACATACTAGCCACGCTCGCCTACTGATTCACTACTGAGTATTCAGACATACTAGCCACGCTCGCCTACTGATTCACTACTGAGTATTCAGACATACTAGCCACGCTCGCCTACTGATTTACTACTGAGTATTCAGACATACTAGCCGCGCTCGCCTACTGATTCACTACTGAGTATTCAGACATACTATCCGCGCTCACCTACTGTTTCACTACTGAGTATTCAGACATACTAGCCACGCTCACCTACTGATTCACTACTGAGTATTCAGACATACTAGCCGCGCTCGCCTACTGATTTACTACTGAGTATTCAGACATACTAGCCACGCTCACCTACTGATTTACTACTGAGTATTCAGACATACTAGCCACGCTCACCTACTGATTCACTACTGAGTATTCAGACATACTAGCCGCGCTCGCCTACTGATTCACTACTGAGTATTCAGACATACTAGCCACGCTCGCCTACTGATTCACTACTGAGTATTCAGACATACTAGCCGCGCTCACCTACTGTTTCACTACTGAGTATTCAGACATACTAGCCACGCTCACCTACTGATTTACTACTGAGTATTCAGACATACTAGCCACGCTCACCTACTGATTTACTACTGAGTATTCAGACATACTAGCCACACTCGCCTACTGATTTACTACTGAGTATTCAGACATACTAGCCGCGCTCGCCTACTGATTTACTACTGAGTATTCAGACATACTAGCCGCGCTCACCTACTGTTTCACTACTGAGTATTCAGACATACTAGCCACGCTCGTCTACTGATTTACTACTGAGTATTCAGACATACTAGCCACGCTCACCTACTGATTTACTACTGAGTATTCAGACATACTAGCCACGCTCACCTACTGATTTACTACTGAGTATTCAGACATACTAGCCACGCTCGTCTACTGATTTACTACTGAGTATTCAGACATACTAGCCACGCTCGCCTACTGATTTACTACTGAGTATTCAGACATACTAGCCACGCTCACCTACTGATTTACTACTGAGTATTCAGACATACTAGCCGCGCTCACCTACTGTTTCACTACTGAGTATTCAGACATACTAGCCACGCTCGCCTACTGATTTACTACTGAGTATTCAGACATACTAGCCACGCTCGCCTACTGATTTACTACTGAGTATTCAGACATACTAGCCGCGCTCGCCTACTGATTTATTACTGAGTATTCAGACATACTAGCCGCGCTCACCTACTGATTTACTACTGAGTATTCAGACATACTAGCCGCGCTCAACTACTGATTTACTACTGAGTATTCAGACATACTAGCCACGCTCGCCTACTGATTTACTACTGAGTATTCAGATATACTAGCCACACTCACCTACTGATTTACTACTGAGTATTCAGATATACTAGCCACACTCACCTACTGTTTCACTACTGAGTATTCAGACATACTAGCCACACTCGCCTACTGATTTACTACTGAGTATTCAGACATACTAGCCACACTCACCTACTGATTTACTACTGAGTATTCAGATATACTAGCCACGCTCACCTACTGATTTACTACTGAGTATTCAGACATACTAGCCACGCTCACCTACTGATTTACTACTGAGTATTCAGACATACTAGCCACACTCGCCTACTGATTTACTACTGAGTATTCAGACATACTAGCCACGCTCACCTACTGATTTACTACTGAGTATTCAGACATACTAGCCACGCTCGCCTACTGATTTACTACTGAGTATTCAGACATACTAGCCACACTCACCTACTGATTCACTACTGAGTATTCAGACATACTAGCCACACTCGCCTACTGATTTACTACTGAGTATTCAGACATACTAGCCACACTCGCCTACTGTTTCACTACTGAGTATTCAGACATACTAGCCACACTCGCCTACTGTTTCACTACTGAGTACTCAGACATACTAGCCGCACTCGCCTACTGATTTACTACTGAGTATTCAGACATACTAGCCACACTCGCCTACTGTTTCACTACTGAGTATTCAGACATACTAGCCACACTCGCCTACTGATTTACTACTGAGTATTCAGACATACTAGCCACACTCGCCTACTGTTTCACTACTGAGTATTCAGACATACTAGCCACGCTCGCCTACTGATTCACTACTGAGTATTCAGACATACTAGCCACACTCGCCTACTGATTTACTACTGAGTATTCAGACATACTAGCCACACTCGCCTACTGTTTCACTACTGAGTACTCAGACATACTAGCCGCACTCGCCTACTGATTTACTACTGAGTATTCAGACATACTAGCCACGCTCGCCTACTGATTTCAGTACTGAGTATTCAGACATACTAGCCGCGCTCACCTACTGATTTACTACTGAGTATTCAGACATACTAGCCGCGCTCACCTACTGATTTACTACTGAGTATTCAGACATACTAGCCGCGCTCACCTACTGATTTCAGTACTGAGTATTCAGACATACTAGCCGCGCTCACCTACTGTTTCACTACTGAGTATTCAGACATACTAGCCACGCTCGCCTACTGATTTACTACTGAGTATTCAGACATACTAGCCACGCTCGCCTACTGATTTACTACTGAGTATTCAGACATACTAGCCGCGCTCGCCTACTGATTTATTACTGAGTATTCAGACATACTAGCCGCGCTCACCTACTGATTTACTACTGAGTATTCAGACATACTAGCCGCGCTCAACTACTGATTTACTACTGAGTATTCAGACATACTAGCCACGCTCGCCTACTGATTTACTACTGAGTATTCAGATATACTAGCCACACTCACCTACTGATTTACTACTGAGTATTCAGATATACTAGCCACACTCGCCTACTGTTTCACTACTGAGTATTCAGACATACTAGCCACGCTCGCCTACTGATTCACTACTGAGTATTCAGACATACTAGCCACACTCGCCTACTGATTTACTACTGAGTATTCAGACATACTAGCCACACTCGCCTACTGTTTCACTACTGAGTACTCAGACATACTAGCCGCACTCGCCTACTGATTTACTACTGAGTATTCAGACATACTAGCCACGCTCGCCTACTGATTTCAGTACTGAGTATTCAGACATACTAGCCGCGCTCACCTACTGATTTACTACTGAGTATTCAGACATACTAGCCGCGCTCACCTACTGATTTACTACTGAGTATTCAGACATACTAGCCGCGCTCACCTACTGATTTCAGTACTGAGTATTCAGACATACTAGCCGCGCTCACCTACTGTTTCACTACTGAGTATTCAGACATACTAGCCACGCTCGCCTACTGATTTACTACTGAGTATTCAGACATACTAGCCACGCTCGCCTACTGATTTACTACTGAGTATTCAGACATACTAGCCGCGCTCGCCTACTGATTTATTACTGAGTATTCAGACATACTAGCCGCGCTCACCTACTGATTTACTACTGAGTATTCAGACATACTAGCCGCGCTCAACTACTGATTTACTACTGAGTATTCAGACATACTAGCCACGCTCGCCTACTGATTTACTACTGAGTATTCAGATATACTAGCCACACTCACCTACTGATTTACTACTGAGTATTCAGATATACTAGCCACACTCACCTACTGTTTCACTACTGAGTATTCAGACATACTAGCCACACTCACCTACTGATTCACTACTGAGTATTCAGACATACTAGCCACACTCGCCTACTGTTTCACTACTGAGTATTCAGACATACTAGCCACACTCGCCTACTGTTTCACTACTGAGTACTCAGACATACTAGCCGCACTCACCTACTGATTTACTACTGAGTATTCAGACATACTAGCCACGCTCGCCTACTGATTTCAGTACTGAGTATTCAGACATACTAGCCACACTCGCCTACTGATTTACTACTGAGTATTCAGACATACTAGCCACACTCGCCTACTGTTTCACTACTGAGTATTCAGACATACTAGCCACACTCGCCTACTGATTTACTACTGAGTATTCAGACATACTAGCCACACTCGCCTACTGTTTCACTACTGAGTATTCAGACATACTAGCCACGCTCACCTACTGATTTACTACTGAGTATTCAGACATACTAGCCGCGCTCGCCTACTGATTTACTACTGAGTATTCAGACATACTAGCCACACTCGCCTACTGTTTCACTACTGAGTATTCAGACATACTAGCCACACTCGCCTACTGTTTCACTACTGAGTACTCAGACATACTAGCCGCACTCGCCTACTGATTTACTACTGAGTATTCAGACATACTAGCCACGCTCGCCTACTGATTTCAGTACTGAGTATTCAGACATACTAGCCGCGCTCACCTACTGATTTACTACTGAGTATTCAGACATACTAGCCGCGCTCACCTACTGATTTACTACTGAGTATTCAGACATACTAGCCGCGCTCACCTACTGATTTCAGTACTGAGTATTCAGACATACTAGCCACGCTCACCTACTGATTTCAGTACTGAGTAGTAGACAAGTAGGAGATTTCGGATGCACAGATAGTTGTCAACTGCTAACGGCTAACCTGGCTAGTGAACAAATCCATCTCCATCAGGCGTGACGTCATTCCCAGCTTCAACATCTGACTTCCAAGCTAACTGAAACGCACCCTAACTCCCATCAGGGGCAGTATCACAGAAACATTATATGTTTTTGTTTAGATCTGACAGGTCAAGATAAGATTTTTCACAAACTCATATTACAGAAGTAAACTACTCGATCAGAGTCGACAATCAACTATCATGTATGTAAATAAGAAACCGACCATACGTGCATAGCTGAACTGTAAACACGTAATTAACATAATGTTAAAAACATGAGTTATCCAGACAGCCACAGCTTCACATGTAGAATAGATCTGAAGTCTGATAAACTGGGAGTTATGAATCCTGTGAGAGAGCCCCTTGCTGTTTATCAGAGTCACTGCTTCACAGTTACAGTTTCTATTTCCCAAACGCTTAGCCACTAACGCTCTAATGTTATTCCTCCTAATAAACAGCTGGACGTTCGGCTCTGTCTCCTCGGTACCCACCATCCTCACTGTATCATTTCATCTGAGCAGCTTCATCAACACTAACACAGGAAATCAGGTAACGCAGGTAATAAGAGGCGACGCTGGAGCTCGTGTGTCTGCAGTGTCTGGATTTATAAACACACTCTGGTCATTTTGCTCTAATGGGTTTCCCAATGTCTGACTACTTGAGTGCATGTAAACAGATTATTGACAAAATCCGATGTTTGGCAGTTTTAAGATTGTTAAGTGAATAATACACAAACATTTATTTTTTATATAAAAAGCAAGAAAAGTTTCAGTTTTTAATGATATTCATGAGCTCTTTAAATTTCAACAGGCTCTTTGCATGTTCACTAAAAGATTAAGTAAGCAAAGCAAAAGTTGTTCTTCTGTGGTATCACTCCAAAAACCCCGTATTATTAAGAATTTAGACTCAGAGTGTCAGTACTAAAAGCTGAGTATGGAATAGTTTGCCACATTACAGTACTGAAAAGTGATAGAACGTCTGTAACTCTAGAGGATATAAGTGGAAGGAAACTCTCAGTCAGCTGGCGAGTGACAGGTTCCTGTTGCTCTGTAGGAAAAACAACTGACATACAGTATGTGTGCTCATGGGCTGTGTTCCAAATGCCTTTCCTACATTGTGCTCCATACACTGGCCATTCTGGGGACAAACATAAAACATCCTGACCTACCAGAAGACGTGAGAACTCGTGAAACATGTGACTGAAATTGTATTGTTTCATTTCTAAACATAAGGGCCAGCTTACCCTATAGGAGCTCCACTTACAGACTGTAGTTCATCTGATTCTCGTTATACTCTGTTCTTTAATGATCAGGACCCCCACAGGACCACCACAGAGCCCTGTCTACTCTATTAGACACTTCTACCTTGCAGGTCCACCTTGTAGATGTAGAGACAGTAGCTCATCTGCTGCTGCACAGTTTGAGTTCCTCATCAGTGGTCACAGAACTGCCGCCCACAGGACGCTGCCCACCGGACGCTGTTGTCTAGATAGTTTTGGTTGGTGGACGATTCCCAGTCCAGCAGTGACACTGAGGTGTTTAAACACTCCAGCAGCAGCAGCACTGATCCACTGACACCAGCACAACACACACTACTAACACACCACCACCACGTCAGTGTCACTGCAGTGCTGAGAATGATCCACCTCCCTAATAGTATCTGCTCTGTGGTGGTCCTGTGGGGGTCCTGATTATTAAAGAACAGAGTAATAAAGTATACAGAGAATCAGATGAACTACAGTGACTTTATTGAAATATATTTGAAATAAAGTGGCTGGAAAACATATCAAATGACCACATCCTTAAACCAAAAGCTTAAAAAATTCTATATATTAATAGTAATATGTACATCTATGATCTTCAGTAGTGAACATAGAGAGAAGCACTATTGTGCAAATAGGATAATTGTGTAAGTATGTGCACCAGGTCAAAAGGTAAAAAGTCTGAGGTGTTGAAGTTCCACACTTTAAAAAAACCTGGGGCTGAAACATGGATCCATAGAAACACACTCAGTTCCTAGAAATTCCCTGAATGAGGGACCATGCCGGAATACAGGACCCTGGGATTCTCAGGTTGCTCCCAAAAATATATCAGGAGGGAACTCAGGGTCCCGGGTCTGTAGGCCCTACACTGTTTCCTAAACATTTCAATGACACAATAAGAAGTCCAGGACACGTAAGGATGACCCCTGTGCAGTACCTCCTGCCTGCCTTTGTGGGGCACTGTTAGCCTCTGTTAGCATCCAGCAGGGCGCCAACCTGCCAGACGTGGAAATGAACTGTACAGTAACGCACAGGAGCAGCCTGGAGTCTGACCAGCGCCGAGAACACACTGCTGTACTGTACTCACTCACTCATTCCAGGCACATTCTCTCCTCCGGTCAGGAAAAGCTTTCACTCCGTCGCCAAAAACAAACACGGTGGGACGAGTCTGAATGACGCACACGATCCGTTCACAGCCTGCTGTCACAACTTCCTGTCTGAGATTCCCGCCGCGTCTTCGGCCTGCCAGTCTGACTGAGAGGCTTTTCCAAAGACACCTTGTATGTGATGCCGAAGGACGTCTTCCACCTTCATGCTGATCAGAGCTGTTATTAAAGGAATGGAAACCGAATCAATCACCGCTCTGATGCGGTTCATTTAGTGACCGACCATGTGGATCTGCCACAGGAGGGTGAGCACGAGTCACTAGTCGTGAAAACTGGTGTATGTGTGAAAATTCATTTCATCTGGTGTTTCTACATCTTCAATCAATATGTGAATGTTGTAGTGAGCAGGAGGCAATGCTGACCTGCGGCTACGCAACACACAGTCTGCAGTGTCATACAGTCTCAGTCACCACATGAGCAAGATTCCTCTACAGCTCAGCACAGTTTCAGACAGCGTCTGATGATTCAGGCATGCAGTGAGCATAAGGTGACCATTCCCAGACCCATAACTACAGAATAAAGACCCATAACTACAGAATAAAGACCCATAACTACAGAATAAAGACCCATAACTACAGAATAAAGACCCATAACTACAGAATAAAGACTCATAACTACAGAATAAAGACCCATAACTACAGAATAAAGACCATAACTACAGAATAAAGACTCATAACTACAGAATAAAGACCCATAACTACAGAATAAAGACCATAACTACAGAATAAAGACTCATAACTACAGAATAAAGACCCATAACTACAGAATAAAGACCCATAACTACAGAATAAAGACCCATAACTACAGAATAAAGACCCAAATCTACAGAATAAAGACCCATAACTACAGAATAAAGACCCATAACTACAGAATAAAGACCCATAACTACAGAATAAAGACTCATAACTACAGAATAAAGACCCATAACTACAGAATAAAGACCCATAACTACAGAATAAAGACCCATAACTACAGAATAAAGACCCATAACTACAGAATAAAGACCCATATCTACAGAATAAAGACCCATAACTACAGAATAAAGACCCATAACTACAGAATAAAGACCCATATCTACAGAATAAAGACCCATATCTACAGAATAAAGACCCATAACTACAGAATAAAGACCCATATCTACAGAAAAAGACCCATAACTACAGAATAAAGACCCATAACTACAGAATAAAGACCCATATCTACAGAATAAAGACCCATAACTACAGAATAAAGACCCATAACTACAGAATAAATACCCATATCTACATAATAAAGACCCATAACTACAGAATAAAGACCCATAACTACAGAATAAAGACCCATAACTACAGAATAAAGACCCATAACTACATAATAAATACCCATATCCACAGAATAAAGACCCATAACTACAGAATAAAGACCATAACTACAGAATAAAGACCCATAACTACAGAATAAAGACCATAACTACAGAATAAAGACCCATAACTACAGCATAAAGACCCATAACTACAGAATAAAGACCCATATCTACAGAATAAAGACCCATAACTACAGAATAAAGACCCATATCTACAGAATAAAGACCCATAACTACAGAATAAAGACCATAACTACAGAATAAAGACTCATAACTACAGAATAAAGATCATAACTACAGAATAAAGACCCATAACTACAGAATAAAGACCCATAACTACAGAATAAAGACCCATATCTACAGAATAAAGACCCATAACTACAGAATAAAGACCCATAACTACAGAATAAAGACCCATATCTACAGAATAAAGACCCATAACTACAGAATAAAGACCCATAACTACAGAATAAAGACCCATATCTACAGAATAAAGACCCATATCTACAGAATAAAGACCCATAACTACAGAATAAAGACCCATAACTACAGAATAAAGACCCATATCTACAGAAAAAGACCCATAACTACAGAATAAAGACCCATAACTACAGAATAAAGACCCATATCTACAGAATAAAGACCCATAACTACAGAATAAAGACCCATAACTACAGAATAAATACCCATATCTACATAATAAAGACCCATAACTACAGAATAAAGACCCATAACTACAGAATAAAGACCCATAACTACAGAATAAAGACCCATAACTACATAATAAATACCCATATCTACAGAATAAAGACCCATAACTACAGAATAAAGACCATAACTACAGAATAAAGACCCATAACTACAGAATAAAGACCATAACTACAGAATAAAGACCCATAACTACAGCATAAAGACCCATAACTACAGAATAAAGACCCATATCTACAGAATAAAGACCCATAACTACAGAATAAAGACCCATATCTACAGAATAAAGACCCATAACTACAGAATAAAGACCATAACTACAGAATAAAGACTCATAACTACAGAATAAAGACCATAACTACAGAATAAAGACCCATAACTACAGAATAAAGACCCATAACTACAGAATAAAGACCATAACTACAGAATAAAGACCATAACTACAGAATAAAGACCCATAACTACAGAATAAAGACCCATATCTACAGAATAAAGACCATAACTACAGAATAAAGACCCATAACTACAGAATAAAGACCCATATCTACAGAATAAAGACCCATAACTACAGAATAAAGACCCATAACTACAGAATAAAGACCCATATCTACAGAATAAAGACCCATATCTACAGAATAAAGACCCATAACTACAGAATAAAGACCCATAACTACAGAATAAAGACCCATATCTACAGAATAAAGACCCATATCTACAGAATAAAGACCTATAACTACAGAATAAAGACCTGTAACAACAGAATAAAGACTTAAAAATGCTGCACTATGTGAAGATGGTGAGGAGCTACATTCTAGTAGACTGTATGTCTGTATAGATCAGATACCCACCACCACCTGGTAGTATGATTCAGTCCTGTAACATTACACCAGGGCTTTCCAGAGTGTTATTAATTCACAGTTAGAAATAAAGACATTTCCTGAGGCAGGCCACCAACAACGGGGGTATCCATGGAAATCAAGGGTCACTATTATACTGTTTGGTGATGTATGAGCTTCCTTTACTACTTATTAGCCATTTTACCCTTGTAGATATAGAGCAAAAGCGAAGGAGCAAACATGTTGGCTGACGGGCTGTGTTTGTGTAAATTGGACTTTTCCACCAGAAACTGACAGTAAAATAACAAGAATTCAGTTTTTCTTCATAAAACAGCTATTCATAAAAACTATATTATGAATAATATGTATTTAATGCTCTCTCTCTCTCTCTCTCTCTTTCTCTCTCTCTTACACACACACACATATTCCCTCTTTCCTGTCACCATCATCCTGTTGTTGTCAAAGTCAAAGGTCACAAGAGCCTTTCTCTCAGCAACTTCCTGTCCGACAAGGTTTCCTCCTTCCTCTGGTCAGAAAAGACCACCGAACCAAATCAAATGCTAAGTATAAAACACGCTGAGCTAAGCGTAAACATCTTGGCTAGCTTCATCACTGGACGCTCTGAGGTAATACGTGCAGAAACCCATTTTACCATCTGCTACTCTATCACTAATGACAAAACAATGAAGCACAGCTATTCTCAGCTGACATGCTCATAGGGGGATTCCACCAATATTTCCAAAATTCTGCTTAATTAAGATGTAACAGAGTCCTTCGTAATGGTTTGGTGTGAAACTCCCTGTTCTAGGTACAGTCAGATCTGTTCACAGTGGAGGTGAATGGAACCAGACGTCCACCTCTAAAAGCTCCTCACAGAAAGTTCTTACAGTAGATGTTATAAATACACTGTCTGATTCTGAGACGCTGTTTATGATAGTTTAGAGAAGATCTTAGTCTTAAACTCCATTCATGGTGGAGGGATACATGCAGGACGCTGTGAGGTTCAAATAGTCCCCAAAGAAAACCTAGTATTTTCAGATCTTCCACATTTTACCATCAACATCCAGATAAACTCAGAAGACACGTGTAGCTTCACCGGTGGGTTTCATAGTAAATACAATGTGTATATTGTGTTGTAGATGCCTGGTTACCATCAACACCACTGTAATTACCATCACCACCACTGTAAACATCATAACCACCACTGTAAACATCATAATCACCACCACTGTAAACACCATCACTACCACTGTAAAGTTCAGCATTGTCACACGTCATGTCACACGCGTCTCCGATTTTGAACAAATGAAGAATGAAGGGTGATGGTAAGTCCTTAGTGATTTCCTGAGTCCACAATATAGATGGACGCACCTGTCCACTGATTACACACAGTGAGAGGCAGATGACGTGTCCTAACTCATAACTCCGGATGTGAGTCACGTACGATCTTGTAATGGGATGCAATTAAAAAGCCAGACTTTACAGATCCAGAAAATAGCTGAACCATGTTTCTGTGCTGTATTTCTGATCAAGAAGATAGAATGATAGAGTTACACGGACCTCAGAGCATAAACAGTGTTTCGGCTCTGACTGCTTTTTTATAATGAAGCACAATAAGCCTGGCCAATCAGAATGTTTTCATGACACCACTGTTATGGAACTGACCACTGGGGGTGATGAGACGGCCTTTCACACAGAGGTGGTAAATCTGCTGGCATGGCGCCAGGTCAACCGTCTCTTCTTCAGTGTGGATGAAGCAAAGGAGATGATTGTGGACTAACGGAGGTGGACAGAGCAGCACAGACCACTGCTCACTGATCAGACAGCAGTAGAGAGAGTGGGTACCTTCATACGTCTGGGAGTCCACATCACACAACACAACCACAAAGCACAGCCATGACTACATTTCCTACGAAGCCTGAAGAAAACAGGTGTGACAGCCAGACTTCCAGGGAGATTGTATAGGTGCATCACTGAAATCATTCTCACCATCACAGACACTGCTCCGCCCAGGTCCACAGCGGCTGGTCAGCACAGTCCAGACAATCTCAGGAACAGCTCTCACCGCACTACAAGACATTTAGCACTCCAGGGTTCCTCAGGAGGGCCCACAAGATCATCAAGGATAAAACACACCCTCAACACAACCTCTTTACACTTCTCTCATCTGCCAGACATACAGGAATGTGAAATCACAGACCACCACACTACAGAACTGACCACCTCACACCCTGGGGCTCCTCCAACCAGCGTAGCACCTCATGCTCTTCTGACATAATCATCTGACCAGTAATGTAGTTCATGCTCTCTTCCCTGAGTTGACCACTAGAACAGTACTGACAGTGCACGGGATGTTTTACACAGACTGCACAATGTGCACAAACACACTGGTGAACTCTGGTGAATATATCACTTCTATACAAACACCTGCCTATTATTCTCCTCCTATTATTATTATTATTATTATTATTATTATTATTATAAACATTAAATATGTTGCATTAACCTTACATAATAATATGTACATTTATTACATACATACATGTATTTATAACAACATACAAAAGCACACAGACTGTATAGCATATACATAGTATATGTATATATATATATATATATAGAGAGAGAGAGAGAGAGAGAGAGAGAGAGGCAAAAATCTGTCTTTACTTTCAATGTAAGTCAAGGGAACCAGAATTCTTGTCCAAGCTATTTTAGAGCATTTCTATTGGTCCATTCATCATGGAATTTTTACACAAACGTAAACGGCAGCTGCTGTGTTCAAAATGGAGATTCATGGATTTTTTTTAAATAGCTTATACTCCTTTGTTAAATTAAGTGTGATATGAGGCTGGACGATATCTTCTTTTTCTTTCGTCCACATCATCAAAGAACAGCAAAAACAGAAAAAAATAACTTATTCTTTTTCAGAAAGATGACATGGACATCTACAGTGTTCCCTGTTGAGAAAAACACCCTCTCACAAGAACCTGATAATAATAATAGCAACAATAATAATAATACAATAATTATTATTAGTAGTTTTAGTGATATTATCTATGAATTATTAGAAATGTCACTTATAATGTGCTACAAACATAATGCACAATATAAAACAAAATAAACACATAAGTATACGGGTCTTTCTGAACAGAATATAGTCTGATGTTATTATTGATGTTATTAGTGAATTAATACAGCATCACACCTGTTTACACACTAGTGTCAGATCTCAGGCCCTGAGTGTACACGTACAGCTGAACTCACGGCCTAATGCTGAATGAACGCTCTGCATCACAATGTCTCTCGCTCTCGCTCTCTCTCTCAGGATATAGGTGTTGTCCAGCGAGGGGAAGGAAATTCTGTCACTAAGAACAATGGGCCTGCTTCTCTATCTATAGACACGGATCAGGACAGAGAGAAAGAAACAGAGGGAGTCAGAGAAAGCAAAAGCAGGGCTTATTAGAGGCGGATTAAACATGCTAACGGACTGCTAACGGGGGCCGCAATTCCATATACGGCAGCATCCGCGGCGAAAAAGCATGGACTTCATTTTCTGGGAATAAGGAAATGTGAAGTGAAGCGAATTCGTTTATCATTTAGTACAGATTTCATCAGAACACAGCACCTTTCAGAAGATCTGACCAGGTACAACCGCATCGCAGTGGGTGAGTCACACTGAAATCATCTGCTGGTGAGAGGAATCAGTTACTCTTGGCTGAATACTTTAAATTAACTATTCTTAATGTGTGTTCTACACCGAACCGCCTTTTAGTCTGTGAACAGTGGAGAAATCTGAAGTGTGAACTGTGTTGAGCTACAAGGGCCTTATAAACCAACTGACCTTAACACTTATAATTCAGTACTCTACTCCTACTATGCATTACTGGGGAACTACTATAAAGCTAATACGTAAGACAATGTAGACTAAAACACTACATGTGGCCCCACATTAGGGCCCCTTAGTGTTTAGGTGATTAAGGATACAGGTAAAAATGAAAACTGATAGTTAGAATCAGAATTAGAATTGAGGATATTGAGATTTGAGAACAGCCCGGTTCTCAGGCCTGTAGTTTATGTCAGTTCATTCACGTGTTTTCCTCCTTCAGCGAGTGAGGATGCAGGTGGTCAGGGCCAAAACTAGTGTAGACAATTGTGCATCCTGTTATTAAAATGTTAGAAAACACTGAGAATACAGAATAGACATTGAAACAGGATTCCTGAGCTGTATTCCTTTTGATTATTTAACAGGTACAATACACAAAAATCATTATTTTAGCATTTAAATGTAACAGATTTAGCCAAATTCCAGTCTGCTGTACCAGAACAGGCTGATATTTAAAAACAAGAACAAGATTTCCTTTGATTAGGCAACATTACAAGTTCTCGATAAGTTAGAAGTGTTATTTTTGATTGTTAGCCCTAGGTTAGTTACTAGGTTTAGGATTGATTGTTAGCCCTACGTTAGTTACTAGGTTATGGTTTTGTTTGTTAGCCCTAGGTTAGTTACTAGGTTTAGGTTTGATTGTTAGCCCTAGGCTAGTTACTAGGTTTAGGTTTGTTTGTTAGCCCTAGGTTAGTTACTAGGTTATGGTTCAATTGTTAGCCCTAGGTTAGTTACTAGGTTTAGGTTTGATTGTTAGCCCTAGGCTAGTTACTAGGTTTAGGTTTGTTTGTTAGCCCTAGGTTAGTTACTAGGTTATGGTTCGATTGTTAGCCCTAGGTTAGTTACTAGGTTTAGGTTTGTTTGCTAACCTTAGGTTAGTTACTAGGTTTAGGTTTGTTTGTTAGCCTTAGGTTAGTTACTTGATTTAGGTTTGTTTGCTAACCTTAGGTTAGTTACTAGGTTTAGGTTTGATTGTTAGCCCTAGGTTACTTACTAGGTTTGATTTGTTAGCTCTAGGCTAGTTACTAGGTTTAGGTTTGTTTGTTAGCCCTAGGTTAGTTACTAGGTTATGGTTTGATTGTTAGCCCTAGGTTAGTTACTAGGTTATGGTTTGATTGTTAGCCCTAGGTTAATTACTAGGTTTAGGTTTGATTGTTAGCCCTAGGTTAGTTACTAGGTTATGGTTTGTTTGTTAGCCCTGGGTTAGTTACTAGGTTTAGGTTTGATTGTTAGGTTGTAAAGGTTCTAGGTTGTTGTCCTCACTCTGGGTTCATTAATAGCCCTAGATTAGTTCCATAAGGTTAAATACTAGGCCTGGATTCATTTCTAGTATAGATTGATTGCTAACACTAGGTCAGTTAACTAAGTTAGTTTCTAGTACTAGGTTACTTGATTGCCCTCAGTGGGATTAAGCTGTAGGTTGATTTTTAGCTCTACATTGCTCTAGATCACTAGACCTCAGATAGTTGCTAGCTCTAGGTCAAGGCTGCTCAATTCTGGTCCTACAGATTTACCGCCCTGCAGTGCTTAGCTCCACCTCAAATCAAAAACACCTGATCCAGCTAATGAAAGCCTTCAGAAGTATCCAAATATGGACACTGCTTGGGCATTCCTGCTCTGAGCTAATTACTTCCTAGCTCTGGTTAATTCCTAGTCCTGGGTTAGTTAGTTGTTACAGACCACTTCCTAACTTCAGGTTGGTTTGAATCAGGGGTGCTTGATCCTTGTCGTGGAGATCCACCATCCAGAAAAGTTTAGCTCCAACCCTAATCTAACACACCTGTCCCAGGTAATCGATTAGTGCACTTAATAATTTGATCATAACTCAATTTCGGCAGTTATCTGATTGTTTAAGTTGTCGTGTATGAAGTTTGAGTTTGATGTTACGTTTACATCACGTCTTCTGTGAGTTTACTAGACGGAATCAGATTACTTCCTGAGTCATGTAGTCCCAGAGTTTCCCCATTATCTGATTACTCCATTCTATGTAAAAGTGAACAGATTACTGGCAAAATCTGATTTTCTGCAGTTACTGGATTATTAAGTGAATGAAAATGCACTCAGTGCCTTCAGGGACATCTGTATGTATTACCTTTCCAGGGTGGTATATTCCCAGGAGCTGGATTGAGCACCTCTGGTTTAGATCCTCATTCCTCAAGTCACCTGACTCTTTCGTGACATTGCTTAGCTCAGGAATGACAGAGCCAAGCGCCTGCTTTTCGTTAGTCTTACGCATATGAATATGAAATAAATCATTTTCATGAGGCTGTAATTATTCACAGCCTAGCGCTGCGGCATTCCCTGGTAGCTGTACACCAACATTCTCGAAGGTTTTGCTCACGACTGAACAAAGCAGGAAAAACGCTCGACCTTGCATGTCCTGATTACTCGAAAGGATATTTCAGGATTTCCCGTCGTCTATCAACTGATGTCATACACTGCCAATAACCCTGTAAGCTGATTTGAGGGAGGACAATAGAGGCAAAAGATTAATGACACCAGTAAAGAGTATAAACTCCTAATTATGTTAAAGCTGACTCACGGTCTCAGCTAGAAGAACTTCTCTTTTACTGTTAAGTCCTCTTATTTTTTATTTTATTTATATACTTTTGTCTGTCTCCTCATTTCCATGACCATCTTTGCCATGTCTTGTCCTCCACACCTCTGTATCTTCCTCTCTATCTCTTTCCCCCAGATGGAGGAGTCTGGGAGTCCTCGCTTCAGGAAGCTCCATTTCCCTGTGGGCCTGTGGATAAATTCTCCACGGAAACACTTTGCCAAGCTGGGAGCACGCTGGCCAAGTGCAGCATCCGTCAAGTCAGTGATACAGAAGTTTCTGTAGCTCAATTTTACTCATATAGACCACCTTATTACAGTAAATAGACCCATCTATACCAGTTATTTATAGATAGCAGCAAATTGTTTCATTCAGTTCAGTACTCAGTTTAATAATCACTACTGATAAACTCATTTACACCATCAAACATCCTCATTATTCTTTTAATGTTCATTCAGTTCAGTACTCAGTTTAATAATCACTACTGATAAACTCATTTACACCATCAAACATCCTCATTATTCTTTTAATGATCATTCAGTTCAGTACTCAGTTTAATAATCACTACTGACTACTGATAAACTCATTTACACCATCAAACATCCGCATTATTCTTTTAATGTTTATTCAATTCAGTACTCAGTTTAATAATCACTACTGACTACTGATAAACTCATTAACACCATCAAACCCCCTCATTATTCTTTTAATGTTCATTCAGTTCAGTACTCAGTTTAATAATCACTACTGACTACTGATACACTCATTTACTCCATCAAACATCCTCATTATTCTTTTAATGTTCATTCAGTTCAGTACTCAGTTTAATAATCACTACTGACTACTGATAAACTCATTTACACCATCAAACATCCTCATTATTCTTTTAATGTTTATTCAATTCAGTACTCAGTTTAATAATCACTACTGACTACTGATAAACTCATTTACACCATCAAACATCCTCATTATTCTTTTAATGTTCATTCAGTTCAGTACTCAGTTTAATAATCACTACTGACTACTGATAAACTCATTTACACCATCAAACACCTTCATTATTCTTTTAATGTTCATTTAGTTCAGTACTCAGTCAAAAAATAAAATTATTAACGCTGAAAATGAGCATGATATATCATGTTTATAAGTCAGAGACATCAAGTCAGTTCAGCAAACAGCCTTAAAAATAAGGGGCGGCTTGAACTGTTGGTCCAAACGAAGATACGATGACATGCAGTGACATATGTCCACCAGAGAGGTCTCCAAATCCCTACATCTTACATAGTACAGCTTTCACAATTCTGCACACAGCATTGCGCTAGTAGGATAGATCATATGGGAGATCATATGGGAGTCTTCAAATTTTTCTTGATACATTCAGCAGTTTCAAATTGCTTGAAAACTCTCAACACACCTTGCTGAACCTTGAGGAGCATATGAGCGGGTGAATCACATGGGTCTAATAAGAGCTTCAATAAAGCTCAGTCAGTCTTGTTTTTGGCCTACCGCGAGTCTTACGTAGTGTGATTCAGCGTCATGTGCCAGACTGAACTGGATCTGTTTCTTCACTCCAGCACCAGGAGCGCTTCTTAGACTCAACAGGGGGTTTCGGAACCATTACACCATTAACATTACTTAACGCTAACCTCAAAGGCGTTTGCCAGTCCACCCACATCAAACTGCTCTCACAATCATGCAGGATTTTCAAAACATGGAAATACAGAACAGATTGTTCCGAATGCTAGCAGATCACTGGAAGTGTTCGTCTCTAAATAATAAATAATGTATTAATAGCTCTGAAAGCTATACATTGAGAGGTTTTTAGAATCTGAGCTTCAGGTTTGAGACTTATTTGCGTAAAGTTAATTGTAGGGTGCAAGTAATTAGGAAAAACTGTTACATGGCTAAAAAAGGTCAAACCAACAATCAAGGTCTGGAGTGGAGAAACAATAATACTTAAACAATAGTACTTAAACAGGTTTAGTCTAGAGATTTCAACCCTTATTACTTTTGTTTCGTTGTACTATTCCAATATAATTATCCACTATTTGGGCGTCGCCTGCACTGGGAATGACGGGGACGTGTCCACTCCACTTCTTCTTCAGGAATTCTTCAGTTAGTCCAGTTGGCTTTAACATAAATGGGAACTTCACCAATTTGATGTGAAATGGTTCACTGTAGAGAAACTTAGAGACTACAGTGGTGGTAATGTTGTTTACAGTGGTGGTGATGTTTACAGTGGTGGTGATGTTGTTTACAGTGGTGGTCATGGGAACCAGGGGTCACCATGTCTACAACACAAATATACACATTGTATTTACTATCAAACCCACCAGTGAACCTACACGTGTCTTTTGAGTTTATATGAATGTTGAAGATGGTTTAAAGAGGTGGACGCCTGGTTCCATTCACCACAACTGTAAACAATTCTAACTCTGTGAGTTTCTCGAGAACCACTCTGACTAACTCTTTTTTAAAAATGATTTCAGCATGAAATCACATGCTATTCTGTGAGTGTTTTGGCTGGTTGCAAAACAGAAATCCAATTACTACCTGACTCATGTAGACCTGGATATTCACCATTATCTGATTACACAAGTGTATGTAAACGTGCTGAACGGATTACAGACAAAATCTGATTATCCGCAGTTTTTTGGATTATTTTGGTGTATTTGTCACTGAAATCTTAGTTTTAAGTCATTAGTTACCGCCAACTTTGATTACTTACCTCCAGCTTCTGAGAAAACACTACTTCCCTTTAAACGTATTATGTAGAGATTGTGTGTCCCACTTAGACATGCCTCTCAAATGGATGTCTGGTTCCAATCACCACCACTATGAACAATTCTGACTGGGTAAATTTCTCTAGAACAGAGTATTTCACACCAAACCACTCTGAATGACTCTGTATACATCTTAACAATTTCACTAGGGTGAAATTTAGGTGGAGTTCCCCTTTAATGCTTCTAATCTCACCTCTTAATCATACAGAAAATGACATGAAATTGTTAAAAAGGTCGCAGTTAGTACATTTTTCTGTAGTGAATCATTTCATGCCAGATCTGTTTGTTAAAATCGCAACGATTAAAATATACAGAGAATTTTACAATTCTGGCGGAATTACCCTTTAGCGCAGTTCGTCAGTACCTACTGCGCTCAGCTAGCTGCAGCCCCCGCGCGCGCAATCACACACTGTTTAAATTCAAATGTTTAACGGAAAATAACGGACAAGCCGGATCAGCGAGCGGCACCTCAGGAGAACGGTATAGTCTTCTAATAGTTATTCTCTCTATTACTGTTCTGTATATTATTATTAATAATAATTTCAGAGTGTCAACTTAATAATTAATATTTACATTAGCTGAAAATCAGCGTGTTAATTTATCGCGACCTCGAAATATTAGCTAGTTAACAGGAATCGCCAAGCTAAGCTAAGCTAAGATTATCCAAGCAGAGTCTCATATTTAATGAGGTAAAAACGGGGTAAGTTGGTATTTTTGACTTGGTTATTTAATATGGTGGTGTAAATAACACCTGTATCTCGAACTATTCGAGTGGAAGAGTAACATTCAGACTTTAATTACTTTACTTTAATTACCTTTACCTTGACGTTAGCGCTTGTTCAGTGTAATGCTGCCTTCAGCGTCTCCTCAGAAGTTTCTGCATAGAAGGTCGCACATACGACGGGATTTATATTTATAAGTGGATTAAGTTAGAAATAGATACACGAGAAATTATGTTATATTAAAGCAAGTTTGTTCTTTTGATAAGCAGGTGATGCCTCATGAATGATGTTTTTATTCAGTAAGCTAGAAGCTTCACATAATCGTGTTTATGCCGATTATGTTCTTAAAGTTCTTACTCAAGATTTTGGAGTTCGCAAATATGAACTGATTTGAGGTGTTTGTGTTCAGCATAGACGTGCTAAATTGATGCCTCACCTATTATATAGCTACTGAGGCCATCAGTTATGAGAAACTCAACCCATTGACTCAGTACATTAACTTATTAAAGTTAGTTTTTCTCTCATTGAAGAGAATACAGTAATCTTGTATCACATTTTTTGGCAGCGATTAACATCACTTCTGTAAGCTGTAGAGCATATTTATTTCTAAAACCTGTATTAGTGTACTTTCCCAGAAGACACATTTCTGGGTCTACTTGGAAGAAGGCCTTTTTTTTATTAATCTCTGATATTGTATTGCAGACTTTTTTTCCAAAAATTAGTCACTTTAGGGCATGTCCAGGTGCAATGCAGAACAGTTCCTTTCGTTTTTTACACTCCATAGTTTCACTCCATAGTTTAAGCGATACATTTTTTGCAGCAAAATGGGATTGTCAAGCTGACAGATTGTCTGAATGGCGATTGGTGTATGCCTAAAAAAACTGATTGGTCCATCTCTAATAGTAATCATTTCTAGCTGTAATTCAGGGTCACTTTTCTATTTACAGGCAGATGAATAAGAACTATTGTCCCTGGTAATCCACTGTACACCAGAGTAAATCACTAAATATGTTCTATGTTCTCATCCTTAGATCTACCACTAGCTCAGATGCAGCCTCTGTGCACGAAGCCCCACCTCCAGCCCCTTCCTCCTCTCTCTCTTTTTCTAGCCCATCTCTAGCCCCACCCTCCCCCTCTCCTGCCCCTACTTTCCTTCGACCCCGCCCGGCCAACCAGCCGCAGTCTCGGGCCAAGCGCTTGTCCCACCTTTTCTTGAGAGGGCGGTCCAATAGTGATCGTGACCGGACCATTGGAGAGCGAGAAAGAGAGTTCTGGGCACAATCTGCCACCCCTTCATCACATCACTTTGTGCCCCCTGCCTCATCCTCCGCCCCAGGGCTGGTTAAAATCTACGGCGACGCTCTCTCAAGTGGAGCTAACTACCGTAGCTTACTGGCCAACATCCACTCTACTGCCCGGCAGCTTATCCAGCAGGTCATCACCCGCTACACTGAGAGGGAGAGGGAGAGGGAGACTGAGAGTGATGACGTAGGTGAGCAGACCCTTAGGGGTGTTCAAAGTACATGGGCACTCTCTGTTGCTAGAAAACAAGAACTGCTGAAAAATATAATGTGTAAAGATGCACACTGTCTGGCCATCTTGTTTTTTTTGGGCTGTAGTGCAGTTGTTCAAATTATGAAAGCATTTCCAATAAACTGTAGGATATTATTTATATTCATTGATTTATGTGTTTACAAAAAAAACCAAAAGTCAGCTACAGGGGTATCCGATTTAGTCTTCTGAAATTGAAAATAACATAAGCTGATGTGACCCTGATGATGTCACTGTCTTCTGAATGTCCCAATTTCCTGCGCACCTGCTCAGGTCTTCAGGAACATTCCCCAGAGGACTTCCTGTTGTGTGACGTCATTGGAAAGCCCATTCAGCAGGCAGATGGAGCTGTCCAGTGGCAGACAGAATGCCGGAGGGGCGTGGCTCCCTGGGAATGCCCCCTTCTCTTGGTGGACATGTGGAGGCCCAAGGATGGCTTTGAACGGCGCTTTGAGATTCAGCGCCGTGATGAGTACGAAAGGGAGGAGAAAGAAAAAGAGAAGGAGAGAGAGAGGGATGGGGAGAACTTCCAAGGTAAGTAGAGTAATAGGTCATGAATGAAGACAAGTTTATTTAAATAGCACATTCAAAAGACATCTGGTGTCAACCAAAGCGCTACGCAATAAAACAAACCAAATTAAGAGAGAAATGTTCTAAATTTTGAGGATTCTAGGATTCTGGGTATTACATATATATCTATATGAGGATTCAAATGATGATTTTTATAGTAATTGAAGTAGTAAGCTAATCCAGCTGAAATATACCAGCAACTGCAGCTGATGGGAGTTTTCAATTCCTCTCATTTTCAAACAGAGGAGTCTTTTTTATTATTTAGCAATCAACTTTTAGTTAAAATAAGTTAAAATTAAATACTTGTTGCCTTCTAGTACATATTCAAAACCTCACTCTCAGTTTCTACATAAAACCCTTCCTGATCCTCATTTTCATTTGTTAGTTGTATAGATATTTTGATATTTTGATTTATTGCTAAATTGCTAAATCAACTAAGTATGGCCATGCTACCGGCATTAAACCACTTAGATCGCTCATACTTGGCCGAATATACTTTCTATGATACATGGCTCATCTGTCCCATTTTTACAGCCGCTCTTGCTGCAGGAATGACATGAGTGCAATGAGAGTCTGAAAAGAGTCAGACATGTATGGGGCTAATATGCTGTTAAAGGAGGAGAACAAGCTCTATTAAAAATTCCTCATTTGATCATTATATACCTTCCATCAGTGACCTGAACTAGGATTCGCTCGGCACCAGACTGAGGTCTTTTGCAGAACCACAGTTCACAGGCCTGTGATAGGTACAAACCAAAAAAAGGAACTGTAAAAGCGCCTGTGTCTCACATTCTTGTTGTCTGAAACTGATGATGTTTACTTTGCCTGCTGCTGTGACATTTCTATTTGTATGTCTCTGTTTATATTTATGTTTATGTTGGAGCCATTTAGGTTTCTTTCAGTTTTGTTTAATTGACCACTTGGGGGCGCTGAGGGTTTTAAAAGACTGGTTCTACGGTTCTATGGAAGGGGGTGGTTGGCGAGGAAGTCAACATTTTGACCGGATCGTTTGGAATCATGTGTGAATGCGGGTACCAGCAGCAAGTTCAAACACTAAAGGGGTGGTGTTTGTTTGTTTATTGTTGTTGCTTAAGTATGGACTATCTGCTCAAGCCACCTGAAGAAAGATAATAAATGGATTGGTATATTCAGAGTTTTAAAGGTATGAACTTTGTGACCCTGAACTTCCACTAATTACGAACGAGTCAAATACCGCTACCGCCAACCTACCTTCTCATCATGCAGTGGCTTGAAACCTGTTTTGCGGTAAACGGTCACTACAGTTTGTATTTGTATTGGTTCATTTGAAAATGCTTGACTTTTTAATTATGTAAACCTTCTTAGACTTACATTTTTATGATTTAAAGAGATGTTGCTGTTCCACTACAAAGTACCGCCTCCACCTAAGACCAGGCCCCTGGACCACTTCAGCGTGCTTTAAAGCCCGCTGTTGGTTTGAGGCCCTCAGGTCGGGAAACGTTGTAGTTCATTGTTGGTCTACACTCACATTTCACTATAGGTAGAGATCTTAAGAAAAACTTGAACAATATTTTTTAAAGGCCAAAAACTTGTATTTGCGCTTGTGCTGACTGTTGCAGTGCGCTGGAGGCGCAACCGGATGGCCTCCGGCAGTGGTCCTGAAGAGGAGCGGGGCCACCGAGGGAGAAACACAGAGCTCCGGCGGAGCATCAGTGATATGAACCTGACCCTAAGGCGTCGCCAGGGAAACCAGGCTGCCAATGACCCAAGACGCGGGGGAAACACGCCAACCAATGGTGGACCTCAGGACAGAAAGAACATTGTGAGCATGATAGCCACAGAGTCAGGAGAGGTGAGTGCCAGGAACGAGAGAAACAGAAGGATGAAGAAAACAAGAAGCAGGCCGATAAATATGTTGTTATATGTTGGTTATACGTATGCTACAATTCAGAAATTTGAAATCACCTGCTATACTAATATCTTTTATCATTTTACATGTAATAATGACTTATGTAGATTATAAATAAACAAAACACTCCAAAAATGTTCACTATTGGAAACTAATTAAAGCTATGTAGACGATTAGGATCATAATTAAGTAATTTGTAACTTTACAAACAACAATCAACAAACAGATTAATTTTGTGTTATTGAAAACACTGGTTCCAAACTTAAAAGAGATGTATACAGTTGCAGTAAAATGTAAATGAAACCTTTGGAATTACCTGTATTTCTTACTAATAAAATGTAGTAAAGTTTAATCTTTATTTAAGTTAAAATCATAGACGAATACAATCTAACTAAACTAATAACACACAAAATTTTTTACTTCCCATGTGTTTTATTGAACACACTGAGTAGCATGCTAAGTACAGTTCAAATGTAATAGATAAATATAACAGGACATGAGAAATATTACACCAAATGTATTTAGGAAGGACACTAGCAGAAATATATTAGTCATAAAAATATTAAAGGTATGCATTTATTTTATGGCAAAATTATATATATTTTTAAATAGAGAAATGTTGTATGAGGCTTGGAATTGTTTGCTTGTTTATATTACACTACCGTGTAGTTGTTGTCTGCAGTCACATTTGTGTATTCAGCATATTTTTGTGAATAGTTTTAAATGAAACTGAATTTCTTGTACTTGTCAGTTTATTGTAAATAAAATTTAAGAGGCTGATGTTTTGCACACTCATAACTTATTTACATTATTTACATAATTTTCTAAAGGTCACTGGTCCAAGGGTCCTAGGCGAAGTGGATCGGCGCTCACGGACAGTGGATGACGAGAGAGACACCTGTGACCTGGAAGTGATGTCGCAGAGCCTAATCCTCCCTCCCACGGACCGCCCATACTTCCTGTTGCTGCAGGGCTATGACCAAAGCAAGGCTAGACATGCAGCACAACCCTATCACACCGACTGCCTCATGACATCATGCCTGCATCCCTTTTATCTCTACATACCATCTTCTCTTTCATACCTTTGAGTGGATATGGCATTGAGAACGCAGCACAAAACAGCTATACATGGACATACAATGGCCACACGGGCCGCACAATGCATCCACACACTCGCTATGTCTACATCAGGCCCTTCCACTCAATGACATCACACAAGAGCGCATTGTCAAAAACTGTAACACACTTCATTCCTTATCAGCTCTGCATTTCTGAACAACTTAAGATGGCAGATTACGCACATTTTCATAACAACTGAACTGAAAATTACAACAACCTCTCTCTCTCTCTCTCTCTCTCTCTCTCTCTCCCAAGCACTATTGGATTATTTTTCCCAGTGAAGGTTGTGTAAAGTAATTAGTAGTTCATAGTACACCAAATCCATATAAACTCACAATGACTACAAAAGCTAGTGTATAGAAGATGAATTATCCATTCAGTCACAGTTGTCTCTGTTGTTGACATGACGACACCAAAATTGAGCTGTATTTCTGCAAAACTTACAGCAGCCCAGTGTCACTTGTCTATTCTGTAAGGAGCTGTAGAGATTATTTGCTCTTTTGCCTGTTGTGCTTTAAATCGCAGCACAAACGGAGTTATCGAGATCCAGTCTGTGAGTAAAAAAGCTTTAGCTTCAATTTTGGCTCCTAAAATGAGGTGGAGAATTTTGGCTCCTAAAATTAGGTGGAGAAACTCTCCATTTTCCCTTTCTTTTGTAAACTGGGAAGCCTTCTGCACAACATTACTCACTGCTCGTTTCATGAAAAGCAATTCGCCTTCTCATAAATATTCTGTCTGTCCAGTGTATACAGTTTGTGTGCAGAAAAATTGTATTTCTTAGTTTTGTTTCTTTTTCAAAGTAATGTTCAGTGTTTCACAGCCTTTAGACTGTTAGCACTACACACACACTCCAGATTTATACTGGATTTAAAATAACAGGCTAATCACAGTAATTACTGTACCTCTTTGGGAAATCTAATCCACCTCTAAGGAGAATGTGTACGTGTCTAAGCATTTCTGATTTTATGGCTTTCTCTGTTATTTGTTCAGGACTTTGTCTTGTACATCATGGCGGGCCACACGCATGTTTTCGGGAGGAAGCCAACATTCCGCGAGAGGGAGAAGGACAGGGAGAGGGAGAGGAAGGGGAAGAAGCCTCTCAGAGTAGACACTTTTCTCTCAGCTCCAGACCTACTCACACGGCACCTTCTGGTCCGGAGGGACTCTGCTGTCCCTGACCAACCCCGAGGTCAAGGTATTACAGGATTCACATGGTACATTTAAAAACACAGTGTTGGAAAAAAGCCTATATAGCTGACTTGGATTGCAACAGCTAGTCAACAACGTCGGTGATTATGTAAAAAAAGACAGCAAGTCTGCTTTTTTTGTAATTTTTATTTCTTATTGCTGATTATTATGGCATTATGGCATTTAACAATAGACATGGATTAAGCAAACCTAAAAAAGTCCTATCAGATAATATTACACAACAGTACATCCCTACTAAACATCCCTCTCCAGTCTAGCTTGCAAAGGTGGATGCACCAACCGAGGATAAACACAGATATACAGTATCACAAAATTGTGTTTAGGGAAAACTTATGCTTATAAATCTATTCTAGTAGATCACAAAATAAAATAAAACTCTGAAAGCACATTAAATGGTGAATATTGTGAACATTTCATGTAAATCGTTTATTTGTACTAAACTGCTGTTGTTTCTGTAGCTCTGGTGCGTCCGTTTAGAGGAGGAGCTGTCACTCACAATGGAGTTGTACTGTACAGAGAAACAGTGCTCAAGCCTGGAGACTTGATTGGGCTTGGGAATCACTTCCTCTTCCTGTACCGTGACCCCCGAGTGACCCCTGCCCCGCCCATAGCACTGGCCCCGCCTTGGCAGGCTGACTCCACCACTTCTTTAGGGGCTGGAAACATTTCAGACAGACAGGAAGCTCTGCGGCAATATCTAGGATCCACTGAGGCAGTGCTGAAATTCCAGGCCAAACATGCAGATATTCTGCTACAGGTACAACCCACAGCAACAGTTATTTCCCTAGGTCAGCAATGTCACTGCTAGATCATATGACACTCTACATAGTCCAATTTTGGGGGCATTTTTTCGTAAGGCTGCTTGGGCTATGTATCTGCTCGCTGCTGGAGATTGTTTAGAGATCTATAGACAAAAGCTTTGGCTGCATGAAACACAAGTCATGCTGCAGTAAAAACAGCAAAGTAAATGTTTCTCTCTCATTGAAAACAACTACAAATGAGTGCCTTGAGCCTTAAAAGACCTAAACAGGTGTTTCAATAGATTAAATACAGGTAAATGTTTCTACAAGTGTGTTTGCTACACAAATGAAATGTCCTGACATCATATTCAAAAAGTGGAATGTAAGTACTTTAAGGTACACTCGTTTTGCGCTTTTGGTGTTACAATGTGCACACAGTCTTATAACCTGCAAATTAAAGCAACACATGTGAACTGGGTACACTAAAGCAGCCACACACAGACTTGAGACCGCCATACACAAGGCTAAGTGTTGGCAAGCGTTGTGTAGAGCTTACAAACATCACTTAGCAGCTGGGGTTGCAGTTGACTTTAGATTCAGTTGGCAATTTTGTGGTAAAAGTCAAGTCCATGTCAACAAATCATTGATGACTTTGTGAATAACTAGTGGAGAAAGAAATGCTCTGCAACAAGTTAGCCAACTTTAAAAATCCACAACAAATCAAACCTCCACAGGTCAGTAGAGCGTGAAGTGCCATTTCTAACAAGCTCTGGGTCACATTGTTCGCCTTTAGGGAACATCCAGAACCTGGAAGCTTGCATATTTGTATCCAATTTAGCTGCATCTTATTCAGCCTTGCTGAGTCGCTCACCATAACTCAGAGTAAATTGGAGTAACCGAAACATTACAGGATTATAGGGTGTTATAGTCCTTTTCCAACAACACATGACTTGTTATTGTAGTCATTAGAAAACCTCAAGATAACGTCATTCAGTATCTGATCTTTGAGACTCTGTAGAGCAGCAGAGAACTGTTAGAAGTCCACTGGTCAGTAGAGCATAATGTGCCCAATAAGCCATGGATCGCAGCGAACTTTAGATACCTACTGCAAAATCACTAAGCTCCTCTCCTGTTGTCATTTCTGATGTGTTCATGTTGTTAGCAATATACATCAACATCAAGCTTAAAGCGTCATCACTGAGCAGCAAAGTTAACACGTTTATGGAACTCATAGTTAAACAAGTGTAAAAGGAACAAATTAACAAATATGTGGAATTTTTTGGGGGTTTCAGGTAAAATAGCCCTGTAACTGTAGAGAAGAATTTGTACCAAATTAAAATGCTGTGGAAAAAATGTGAAATGCAATACACATATAGCCTTGCTTTACCCAAATAAAAACATGTTCTCTATTAAATTGTTTTACATGGCTAGATATACTGAAAAACAATACATGAGAATTTGTCCTTACAAATTACAGTGCTGAATTTGAGCCAGTGTTAAACACAGTCATCTGTGAAAAATCATTTAAGGCATAGCTGTATTGCAATTTACTGTGTGGGGTTTCAAACATGTATACCTCATCGAAAAGCAATCATTACAGTGAAAAAGTTAAACACAATGCACACGAGAGTTGTTTAAGCAGGTGATACATGCAGATAACGTGCCTGAACAAAAAAGATGATCCGTTATATTGCACATCCTCATAATAGAAATATAATAAGTGTAGATTTACATGTAAAGAAGTGAAACACTGAATTGAATACAGAATACAGAAATCAGCTTGTGACTGTACTACATTTCACTGTGTGATGCTTTAAACGTGCCAAAACAAAACATAGTTCAACCAGTGCATTGCAGTCCAAGCAGCGCGGAACTCATGCCACAGTGGAATATAATCACTGGCCAGTCACAGTCCTCTACCGAATTGGTGGTGAGGCTGGGAAACCAGGCAGAAGTAATCTTCATCCAGAGAACTTGTGTGGAAATAAACACTTTAACAAGTTGAGGATGGTGCAGTTACACTACCCAAACCTACACAAAATAAAAAAAAAATGTTTTTCAGGAACAGCCAGAGACTTCAGTCCAACCATAAGTAGGGCACCTAAAAAATATATGCCCCAATCAGCAGTATATTTTGCAATCTTACCCAGGGATTAGCAATACCAACCAGGCTGAAGTAGCTACGTATTTACAGACTTGTTTGACTCCTTTTTCACAATTTCTGATTCAAAAGTTGCTCCTCATTTGTTGCTTCACAGATCAAAACTGAGTTAATACTTAAAATAAGTGGTGAATACTTAATTTAGTATGTAAAATAACAGTATTAACAGTATTAATTCAGCTATCTAAGTAAAGTATTAAATTATTTATTTTAAAGGGTTAAGTCAGTTATTTTATTGATTGCATTTAGTGATAGCATTTCAATATGGCATGAATTCTTCTTCATAGTAGCTTCAGTACAAAACTTTTTGACACCAAACCAGGTCATGACTGTTCAGCCACATTTTCAGGTAAACAGGAAACATTGTTAATTATATATATATATATATATATATATATATATATATATATATATATATATATATATATATATATATATATATGCTTCCAAAGATCAGGCAATCTCTAAATCTCTAACATATTTTTATTTTTTGCTTTAGGAAATTATGTCAAAGAATTCAACTCCGGATTCAGGAGGTGGACCCTTAGCCCCAGCCTATCTGCTATCACTCATGATTGACTATGCCTCCAAACACCTGGACCCAGCACTGACGCCCCAATTGCTGTTAAAGGCAGCCAATCAGATAAAGGCAATTGTGTGGGTGCGTATCTACTGTGTTTTTATAAAGAAAGTATGAAAATGAAATGTTAAATGTCAACAACATTACATCTGTGAGATGAAGTCTACGCTGTGATCTTCACAACTATGTAATTGACATAGAATAGCTAATGGTTTTAATGGTATATTAAACTGTACAACTGTGTGATTTTCATATTTAAAATTTGTGTAATCAAAGCACATAGACCTGGTTTACACGCTAACTTGCTCACTCACTCACTTACTCATGTTTAGCAGGCATAAGGGACTTTCTAAGAGGAGTTTGTTAAAGTGGTGCTTAACGTCAGTGACAAGTGCTGGTGCACGTTAACAATTATAATCAGTAGTGCTGCTGGTAATTTCTGATAACAGTTTTTTAAATTTTTACGGCGCAATTAAAAACCTATTAATGTAACAGTTGTAGTAAAATGAGTTCAGTGTTTATTACTGTCAGAATATTTTTTTAAATATTGTAATAACAATGACTTCACCTGTCAGTTGCTCTATTGTACTACGCCCCAGATACATAATTACACTTACAGTGATTATAGAAGTAGATGCAGATGATACAACTGATCCAGATATTTTGCATGAGGCGGCCGTGCGCGAGTGCTAGTGAGTAGCTGGGGCTGGGGAAGGCTGTGGTTTGAGGAGCCACAGCTGCACACACATGGGCTTTCACTGGTATTTCGCCGAAGTTTGTAAACAGAGGTTGACTGATGTCATTTCCACCCGTTTGGAAAATGTGCTGTCATTGTCCGGACACATCAGCCAAACACACCCGCCCAAGCATTCATCCGAGGCTGCTCTAATCTCTTCTCTCTCTCCCTCTCTCTCCCTCTTTCCCCTGTTCCATTATTCATGTTTCAGGACAACATTAAAGAGTTTGGAGACAAACATCCCACACAAACGTAAGACACTCAACCTTTTCTGTACTACACATGATTATTTAACACATGACAAACATAAATCGCTGTATGCAGTGCCTTGTTTATCATACTTTCATTTCGGTGGCTTATATAAGGAACATTCTGGGTGCTGATCAGAAGATAACAGGGGCCTAAGGACACTCTTATAAAGCAATACCTCAGCTTATTTTTCATTCTAATCTCGGTCTGCTCCAGCTGTAAGATACAGCTGATTACCACAGACAATAATTTCAATGTGTTTCCATGTACTTAAAAAAGAACAGAAAAGAAATGGAACTCATTGAAAGGCATTGGGCTGATGCCCTGTTCCATTTATAAACACTTCGTACATACAATTACAATCGTTATGGTTGTTAACAGCGCGCTTGTTTTATGAGACAGACTCGAGAATGGCTTGCCAAAGCTGTTCTTCTGAGGTTTATCCAATTTTAAACTGGAGAAGTATAATAAAACAGCGCAGTTCTGGCTACTTTCAGTTTATCTGCAGTTTTTTGGTGTCCATGATGATCAGGTGGGGATACCCTTGTGCTAGTCACGAATTACCAGAAATTCTTCTCTGAAAAAATTAATTACAGACAGCTTTCACTGAAGGATTGAGGGTATTCTCACTGATGTTGTTGCATTTATTTTATTACATATGTGTGAAAAGTCATATATTCTTGTGTTATGTTTCTCATAAACAAGCTTTTTGGGCAAGAAAGCACATAAACATGAACAGAAGTTACATCAATATTGTTTTATTTTTAAAGTGGTAAAACACATCAGTGTTTGCATGCGCCTAATAATCTGTTCACAATTGTTTTTCTCTTACAAGCAATTATGTAAACGGCATATTCCGATTTCTTAAATCAGATAAAGCAACAAAGGTCAAATTATGAAATCTGATAAAGAGAGCTGGATTTTAGCTCAGTAATGGGGTTCTTTCAGTACGTTTATACCCCTAAACCTATTTTTTGGGGATTTCTGTCTCAGACAAAATGAACAACTTAAATATTGTTCATCTTCTAGATGATGTATGTTCATATTTTCCATGTAACTGTAAATGTGGCATCATGTTTGAATTTTATTTTACGTTTACATCACTACAAAGCAGAAATCAGATTAATGCCTGACTTGCATCGCCCCTGCGTTTCCCCAATATCTGATTACTTAAGTGCATGCAAACACATTAAACTGATTACTGACAAAATCAGATGTTTAAACACATTAATTGATTTTTATTTAATTTGTCTCGCAAACAACCTTTTTTTAAAAAAAATACATTGACAGGAATAAAAGTAGTGTTTTATTGTTTCTCTGATTAAACAAATCAATAATGAGCTCTTATTGGCCAGATTAGCTTGGAATAAATCCCAGTTTTAGGGCTTTGTCTCGTTTTCTGTTCTTTACTATTTTCAGTAAAACTGCTAACCATAACTGGACTGACTGTAGTGGCAGATAAGGATTAGCTTAAAAATGCTGGGGTATTGCTATTACAACATAAATACGTAAAGAACCAGCACTTGAATCATAAAATCATGGTAGAATTTTAACTTTTAATGTTTGTGTGTGTGCAGTTCTTCAGACACAGAGGCTGACCTCCCTCCCCCTAGTGTGCAGAAACTCTCCTCTGACCTCCGACCTCTGATGTTCTGGATGTCCAATGCCACCGAGCTTCTCAACTTTTTCCAGGTCAAAGTTGAGACCATGGAGAAGGAATGGGAATTTGAGGGTGAGGACAAAAAAGAGAATAGAGTGGTGGCTATTTTCAGTGGAAGACTTGGTGTCCTCTAAAAAGTGTAATTTCTCAAAATAAAAATACAGTGTGACTTTACGCAACATGCTACTGTGTATCTTCCAAGATAAAACTGTTTTGTCTTTGTGCGTCTGAATCATTGTTTCCAAATGTCATTTTCCCTTTCTGTCCTTTCTGTTTGACACAATAGTCAAAGCAGACATGCACTTTGTATTATCTTCCACCAAATTATTTTCAGCTGTTTGAGAGCGTAGCTGTGTTTCAACATTTTGAATACGGGTCAGATTAAGTGTACTGAGACATCACACTTATTTATTTATTCATTTATTTATTTATTTTCTGCAGTATGAAGCTACACAGCATGGCCATAGACATAAACTGTAACCATTCTAAACCTTTGCAAATAATTTAAAGTGTGCAGTCCATAAAATTCACATGTGGGGCTATAAAATCTTTCTTTTAAATCTCAGATTTAATGCTTTCAAGAATGTCATCAATTTGTAAATATAGTACACGTCATGCATGTATTTGAATGTGTTTTTTATGTTCTTCAGCCCCTGGTGACCCAGTCTTGTCCGCTGACATGGACACCTGCTCTGAGGCGCTGGCACAGCTTGATGATGTCATTATGCACACCTTCCAACAGTGCGTGTATCACCTGACTAAGGTGAGAGGAAGATAAAAGAAGAACACATGAAATTGTGCCTGAAATTTTATCCTGCTTTTTAAATACTAAATGTTATGTTCCGTTCACTTTCCAGTCTCTCCAGTTCATATGTAGAAGCTGCCAAAAAACAGCACATTTTGGATTCATCATGGTTGCAACATGACCAGCCAATCAGCCTACAACAGTTTAATCACGCCCATACTAGTTGTAGACAGCCTGTTGCAGAGTTGTTGGAGTGGAAAATCTATTTAACCAAAAAAATGAATATATCTGAGTGGGCTTCTGAAGGATTTGCATATCCGAAAACAGTGACTTCAGTTCATTTTTTCCCCCACATCCCTGAGAATTTCAGTCAGTACTTAACAACTTATTCCACATTTGAGCCTAGACTGTATATCAGTCTTTAAAGAGCCATAACAGAAAAGCCTGTTTAATTCTAAGGGATGCAGAGGATTTGGAAAATGCTCATGGAACAAAATTATATTTTCTGGTACCTAAAAACACACAAAACGTTGTAGGCTTCAGGTGGAAAACTTTAACTTCACCTTTCACTCTCTGTCCCCCTTTCAGACCTTGTACTCCCTTCTCCCTACCCTGCTGGACACCAACCCTTTCTCAAGCGAGGAGAAAGAGAAAGAGAAGGCCGGGGGGAGGGATGGAGCAAATGCAGATGGAAAAGAAGGGCACGAGGAAGGTGATGTGTCCGCCTTGCCACCCACTGTGGCTGGGCTGGTGGAAGTCTATCGCTGCTCCCTGCAGCTGTCCCGTGAAGCCTGCCTATCTCCCCCGCTCACGTCCCAAACTTTTGGCTACCTCTTTTTCTTCACCAATACCTCGCTCCTCAACACCCTGCTCGAGAGAGGTACTAGTGATGGAGTGGTTTTGACACAGAAAAATATCATTTACACAAAAGTTATCAGTGCACATGTGTTTTATTCCTAATAGGTTTCGAGCTAAAGCTGCAAGGCTAATGTAGCTAACGAGTAATGGATCACCACCAATTGCTGTTTATGTGGATTCTGTTGTCTAGAAAAAATAAGAGAGTCTATAAAACATAATTTAGGCTTTAGAGTGTCTGCTACTACTGTTTTTGAATGTTTTTACTGTTTATTTGAGATTACTTAACATGCATGATTCTAATGGTTGACTATAAGTTTCTCTTACTTATTAGCTACATTATCCTCATTAATCCAGTCTAAGACTAAAAAAGCAAACATGTTGCAGCTGAACGACTGCATAGGTTGTTTTTGGGTGCCCATGAAACAATAGCCGTGGTTCTTTGAAATGTTTTCCCTCAAGGTGTTTGATAACTTTGTTTATGTCTTTCTGTATTTAGATGGTTTGTTCTCCTGGTCTCGTGCAGTACAAATTCGCACTAACCTGGACTTGGTCCTGGACTGGCTGCAGGGCGCAGGCCTTGGAGACATTGCCTCAGAATTCCTCAAGAAGCTGTCAGTCACCGTCAACTTCCTGTGCATTCCAAAGACCCGCCTAATCCAGGTAATAGGTCCAAATTAAAAGAAAGCATGATTTCACCTGGTAACGGTGTATGTATCAGATTACTAGGAGGTGTGTGAATGCTTCCAATGCAAATTTGAACCAAGTTATGACAATATTAGCCTTCACCCACATCCTCCTCACTGACTTCAGGTAATTAATTACACGTTTCCAAAAACTGTAAAGCAGTTTGGGAAGATATTCAAAACCAGGTCCTCAATTTTTCTCTTCTCAGTCAACTTGGACCAGCTTACAAGAGGACCATGCCATGCTAAGCCCCGCCCAGCTTCACCACCTACTGACTCATTATAAACTGGGACCAGCCAGAGCTCCACCGTCTTGCTGGGCTCCACCCCCAGACACTGAACTTGCAGGTGGTAAGTAAACTAAGCTCAGCGGATAAGCACACATGCATCACATACTTTCCTTTTCGACTGGTGGTCTTCAAATTTGGGACCTTACATCCAGTTTACAGGCATACATTTTGTTTTGGTGGTTATGTAAACTGTTGAACAGATGGTCAGAAGAACTCTGACTTTCAACTCACATGAAGTACATACACGTTAAAGTGACAGTTTTACTCAAAATGTAGTTGATTGGCCAGGAAATGTCTAGTGAACGAATTTACACGGATGCTATAAACATTATTTCTTGCTTTGTATTTTCTAAACTTAGACATTTTTGAGAGTTTTCTGGATCACCCACCTCTAATCCTGCCCAATGAGGCTCCAAGTCTGGACCTTGCTCAGCCAATCACGACCCCCGAGCTCCAAAAAGAAGTGGCACGCCTGCGGACGTTCCTGTGGGGGCTGGACCAGGATGAGCTTCCTGCCAATCAGAGAACTAGGCTGTAGAACAGGGAGCTTGCAAGGTGTTGTAAAACTACAGTTTGAGAGCAGGTTACATTTGCACACACTCAGCTTTGGCCTATACAGCACATCTATAAGGCTTTGTTACATACCACTGTTCTAAAAAGGCTTTGAGAGTTTGCCTTATAGTAATTTTAGAGGTTTAGAGTAAAGAACATGAGTAAATGCTGTGTAGGGTGGTTTTCGATAACATCCTCACATTGTTCAATTCAAAGGTCGCCCAGTTATGCACCTTATCTTGCGTCATTTCGGAGAGAGAAATACAATGTGGAAAATGTTACATAAATATATGACTTAGGAGACTCATTGCCTGGTTGCAATGAATACATTTTAGAGATTAGGTCTTTTATGTTAGGTTTTTTAAGGAATTGTGTAACCATGTTTGTCTTTGGCTTTTTGGAGATGACATACTTTCACCATTGTCTCTTATTCACAGATCTGTGCAAAGTATACATTATTACACACTAATAATCAGAATATAAAGCTAAAGGCTAATTAATTCGTATGAGCCATGTTTTAGTTCTCATCCTGAGAAGTTAACTTTTGTTCAGTCATTATAAACATAATTTAGTCATTTCAGTTACTCAGATTAATACCAAACATTTCTTTTCATTTAAGTTCTACCTGCCGCACTATAATCCAACAGCTTCCTCACTGAACTACGTGAAATGTTGTTCACCAGTAATATATTAATACATTTGGATGAACACATAGCTGCATTAAATCTTTAATCCTTGTTTTGTATTTTCACATGTTGCTAATAAACATTAATAGTATAGGACCAATTTGTTTTATATTGGCCTGTTGTTTTTCTAATGTACTTTTAGAAACTGGTCAGCTCGACTCCTGTCATTCTATTAATCAACACTGGGGGGCATGATAGCAATACACTGAGACCTAATGAGCATATTGTGACAAAAAAGACCACCAAATAAATGGGCTGCCCTGGCATATCCCTCTTTTCTCTCAAAGACTGTAGTGGTTTACTTGGTGAACCTTTAAAAGTCTAGAGTTATTACTTAAATTTTATTCTGCTGTTAGATGTAATTAGACAATTATATATAAAATTCTATTCCCAATTACATAATGACTTTTATTTCTATGGTGTATTCACAGTTTCATGTCTGTCTGTTTTATTGTCAAAAAAATTACAACAATCTGCCAAAAAATGATGTTTTACTTTCCCCAAACTAAGATTACAATTCAAAATTCAAATCATAATAATAATAATATCTCTTATAACCAGAATTTCCACAGAATTTTTGTGTTATGAGTTTAAACAATATATTTAAAAAAACACAATTATATATATATATATATATATATATATATATATATATATATATTTTACAGATTGACCAATCAGCGTTTTTGAGGCTGATTCCGATCCCCGATCACAAGCATGCAATTATTAGTGCAAGCAAGTCATGAAACATAGTCTTTGCTTTGGTTCGCCCGCAAGACACTTAGATTTTACAGATGTTACAGAATGCCCTGGATGAGTTTGTGTCACATACGGTAGCAAACTGCCAGACGGACGTCATGCTTTCTATCAGCACATGAGGTGAACGCCGTAACCTGCTCCCGCAAGCTGATTTAGTCAGTCTGTCGAAAATGAAACAGTACGTATTTCCACCTAGTGGTTCAGATAGGAATTGCAGGGACCTGGTCGGAGGGGGTTTCACGGACGACTCCTCTTCCTGGATGAAACACTAGCTGGAAATACAGAAATTAGATTCATTTGTTTGGCTCTCGGGATTGTTTAAATTGGAGAAATATCGTCCGATCATCGATCGCAAATTTTGATTAAAAATCCAATACCTATACATAGCCGATCGATCATTCCATCTCTTTTATATATATATATATATATATATATATATATATATATATATATATATATATATATGATCAAGATGATGTAGTCTTAGCAGGAAATGGACCAATGGAAAGGCTCCAAAATAGTCTGGTTTCATTGACTTAAAGGCAGTTTTTGCCCTTGTCTGTAAAGATACTTGTTTTTCTTTAAACAGCGGTGATATTTAATCATTCTTTCCGCTAAGCTGCTCATTACTTGTATGTTGAGTAAGAAGAAGATGTAGGCAGACTTTATACGAGACAAAATTAGCAACAATTCCATAAAGGTAAAAATGGGAGACTATAAGCTGTTAAAAACCTAATAGCACTGACTGGCAAACCACCACTGCAGGTCCAGTTTCAGATGTCAATAAGAAAACATAGCAAGAACCAAGATAAGTACTTAAGAGTTGAGGAGGTCAATGTTTAAGTGTTTGCACAGAGCCTCGAAATCCAGGACGTCACCAGACCTTCAGGGCAGCGTTTGGTGATTCCCCTGCTCTAACACAGTATTACATAGTTCTGGTGTTGTGGATTTGCTTATGGATTTGTTGGCTAATTACATGTTTGCCCAAGGTGCATTTAAAAATACCTACTGAGTGTATGAAGCTTAAAGTTCATGTGTAAACATGTGGTTGGTCTGTTTGTTCTGACTAGGGGTGGGCAATGTAATGTAATACCACAGTAGTGTATGCATATAGTTTTTCTGAGATTTGATATGTCAGCACAGACAGAAAAAAATATGAATACAGTGTGTTTATTCTGGTTCACATGTAGTACTGCTCTAAACCCAGTTCAACTGGAGTGCATAGGTATGTCACATTTTACATATTTATACATTTACACATTTAGCATGCTTGTTATTTATTACTTTGAAGCAGAGCTTTGAAGTCAGTGGGCAAATCTTCTTTTTTAAAATGCAAAGTACATGTTTTAGATGTTTGAAATTTGTAAGAAAGAAGAAAAATCTGTTAAAATGTTTACCACGCTCAAACTTCACCAGTGCTACTGAGAATGTATGTGGACTTCTGTACGCATGTGTTTAATTCCAGCGAATGTTTAAAACAAGGTGTCTGAGCTTGTAGCAGCTGTAGTTTATTATAGATTTGTGAGGATTTGGCCATGTAGTGGTCCTATTGGGACTGATATTATGTCTCAACTGGTTTCCAAGCTATCTGTTTCCTGTATGTGTTCATTGGCTGTGTTACCTAAACTTTTTTTGTAGGTATCTGCACATATACAGTCATATTCTCTGCAGTAGATCTAAGATGAGGCTTAAAAAGCGTGAGTAATCTGTTTGTGAATGTGTGATGAATCTGGTGATGGAGGCAGACACAACTGTTGCTCTTAACACAACATCAAGAAACCAGTTAGTTTGGAAACCAGTTGGATCACAACAACGAATCCCTTGTATCCCCTGTTGACACATGCTAATAGTTATCTAGTGAAAATGCAGAGTTAATGTTACTTTCAGAAGTATTTGTTTTAATCCTGGTAAATAAACACAGCGCTATTAGTAATGTCACGCGAAGGCAAAGCATTCCATCGGCTGTGTCATTAAATGCATTGTGGCAACAGTGCAATACGACGATATAATACGACAGTGCACTGACATTAAAAGAAAAAGTAATTTTGAATAATTAAGTCTTTTTAAAACTAAATACTTCAAAACTTTCTGGCATAATCTGACTGAACACCTTTTATAGTATTTAATAGTAATATTTGACCAGGAGTATCTATACTTTTACTAAAGTAATGAAGTTGTGTACTGTCCACCTCTTATTCTGACCACACAATCTGAATACCTTTAATACCTTGTTATTTGTGATAACAACATGTTTTTTTTACCTTACCTGTATTATCCTAATGATCTCTAGATTCCAAAAACCTGCTGATTGATTTATAGTATTAAAACATGTAAAAAAATGTTTGGAGCTTCTCTGCTTTAATTTTTTTGTACTATACAATCCTGTATCAAAGCTACAGTGTTTGTTATGATGATGTTTTTCTGTAACCACGTTTTTTCTTTTTTTCTTTTTGCTAAACACGCTAAAGACCGTTCATTGTTGTGCTCCACCAGTTAGGTGCAAGTGCGAGTTGAATGCCAATACATTTTCCTTCATTTATCACAGAGATTTAGGATGAATGGAGTTTAAACCAATGTTTCCCAACACTAGTCCCGGCTGCTCCACCTGCGCTGCCCAGTTTCATGTTTTCATCATGTTTTCCAGATTTAACACAACGATTCAGCTCAAGAAGGACTTGATAATTAGCAAATGATGTGAGTCAGGTACAGAGAATAACATGAAACTGGGCAGTGCAGGTGGAGCCTCCAAGATGGTAGTTGGGAAACACTGCTGTAAACTGTTTCATACGACCTGTAAATACTAGCTAGTTGCTAGGGGTGCACAACATGAGTTTTGGAGATACACAGAAAGATAAAGGGCTGTGATCCAGCAAAATTTGGTGATTACCCTGCTCAGACTTCACCAGGTAATTAGTAGGTGTGTTACAGTGGGGAATCACCGAACTGTCCTGGACTCCAGCCCTAAAGCCTCGCAGTTGGGCCTGGATTGGCATCTAGTCACAACAATTTAGATTATAATTATAATTTTCAGGAAGCAGTTCAATATACGATTTTGGTGCAATTTGGAATTACTATACATTGACAGCAGCAGGATGTAAATCATTCTGTTGTATCCTTTTCAAAAACATGACATAGCGGAAAAATGGATGTACAACATTTTGACTAAAACTAGGCTGGGAATTGTATTTTTGGGCCAATAATTGAGCTTGTACTTCAGGTCAGTGCACAAGAAGTGTGGTCAGTACAATAAATATATTTTTCACCAGAAAAACTCCACTTAGTATAAATAAGACGAGCCTTAGTGTTGAATCTTATGTTGGGAACGTGCTGTCATTGACGCTGACTTCAACGTTAGTTGTAACATTAATTCACTGCTATTTATCCTCTCAGATTAAACAAGCCTTCTCATCCAGTCTAAACAAAAAACAAACCCCTTTCCTTGTCTTAGTAAACTCTGCACGGAGAATCCACTCATCTTTAGGCCACGTCAGTATCATGCGCGTATGTGTTTTGTAATTGACCCCTAAAACTCTATGTTTATTGTTCAGTTTTTAATCTCGAGGCTTATTATTCAGTAACGTCTTGTGTAGACAGCAGGTTCTAAGGGGGGTTTCATTTTAAGGGCTTAAGAAATTTCAAAACTGTCATTAAAAAGGCACAAGAAAAGCAGTTGTTTGTACTTTCATATCCTCACTTAATAAGAATGTTTTTCTCTTTGGCTCCGTGCCAGACATGTGACTTCCTGTCAGTGGCTCAGCTTTTGCTTTCTTTCCGGTAAGCAGGATGCCACTGGGACCCGATGACATCATTTCAGTCGCATGGCTGCGTCCGACGTAATTCGGTTGCAGATTGAGCTCGTGAATCATGATGAGCTTCTGTGGTCCAGCTTCAATCAATTAAAGTGACTGTGCCGTTTCTGACCCTGAAAGGCGTGCGGTCGCTGTGAGAGATCCCCCCACGGCTGTTTTGAACCTCTCGTCCGCTGTGGAAAAAGACAAGCCAGCTCCTCCTAACTTCTGTGAAAAGAAAGGAGGATGTATTTGAGGGTGGTGGTACACAGTAGCGATGCTGTGCGACCGGTGTGACGAGAAACTTTATAGTCGACCTCCCTGACCTGTCCGTCTGACCCTTCCGTACCAAAACAGTGTAATGTCTGTCTGTCATGAGTCAGACGGTCTGTATTTCTGTTTTTGTGGCTTATTTTCACTGACCTGTAGTACTGCACTTTTTTACATGAGCTGAATTAGTACTGCAGCCTTTGTCATCAACTGATATTTTCTGTAAAAGGCTATAGTGGAGTTTCCAGTACCTTAAAGAAAAGTCACATATATTTTACATGTAAACTGTACTAATACCACCTTTTGTTCATGTGGTCACACATTGGGTGTGTCTAAGTAGGCTGTCTAGGTAGCAGCTGTGTAAGTATCAGCATTCTCTCCTCATCTCTCCTCATAAAACAGATTACTGAGACGCTCTAGTTAGAGAGAGACTGCGTCTTGGCTTGTTTAAGCTAGCATAAATACTAATGGCTTGAGGATAAAACTGCTAAATGGTGAACGACTTGTTACAGAGTTGATAATAAAATACTGTTTTGTGTGATTATATGACCAGAAACACATTAAAACACCAGAGAGAATCAAAATAACTAACATTTTAAAACCACTTCACTACTAGATTAGCCTGCGGTGCATCATGGGATTGTCTTAGTGGCTGAGGAAGAGTTCAATACTTCTTAAAATCAGGTCTAAATAAGGTTCCTCAGTAGACAGCATGTTTAAGGTATGTAAGTATTGGGACAGTCTACATGTCGGGAGCGCATACTATGACGTAAAATGCTGCCCATGTAGGAGCTCAGTAGGATTTGAGACAAGACCCATTGTTTCCCATGTAATAACTAGGAATACATGGACACCACTTCTTTCACACTGAGTATGAGTACATATTGTTTGCTCACTGCTTTGGGGCTAAATAAGATGAGACAAAGGCTGTCTTAAGTGATCTGATTGTACATAAACTGCAAGATATATGGCTGTGAGTACCTGTGAGAGTCATTTCCATAAATGTTCAGACCCTATGGATCTGTAATACAATCAAATCAAACGGAAGTGAAGATGAAAGAACCTGTGAAGCTGCTTTTATCTCTGCTGTGATGATGTAGTCGATAAGGTGATCTTTCGGCACTGTTAGGGTCACATGAGGACACTTCAGCATTCACACTAGAAAAGACATGAGGTCAGACGCGTCCCTGGCCAGGTGATGCGTGTGTTGCAAATTTGTAATAGCAAAACAAAACGGACTCGATATAGACAGTAATGCCTTTACAGCGTAAACTTTATTCCTGCCTTTGAACAGGACACAAGTGGTTATATGATCTGCTCCACCACATACAGCACATTACTGAAGGGGAGCCTGTATAAAGTCTTGTGAACCCTCCTGTGTTAATTGATGTCTAGCAGTAGCTACACACTCAAAAGTTTACTTTCACTTTTTTATGCCTGCCAATATTAAAGTGCAGAAAATGTAGTTGGTTTGAGAGAGACATCAAGGTTCCTTAGTGGGCTTCAAGGCCACCCCACATTGGATTTGTTGCATTGTGTATAAAGACCCGGCCTTGATGTGCACCAGTGCTCAGTCAATCTAAACAATGTTTTATTTCTCTGCATTTAATATATTACTCCATTAAATAGAAGTCAATACCACAGAAAGCTGCAGCGGATGGCTTGGAATGTATGTAAAGAAAGGCGGTGAGTCTTTACATAAACAGGCAGAAGCCAACATTAAGTTACCTCAGCTAACGTTACCAGCCGATTGAGTTTTCTGTACAGGAAGTGAACTAATGGCAAGCGTGATGATTGAAGTTTACTTTGTACAAGCACGTTGTAATCTATCATTTTTCTGCAGTGTGATCTATGTAGCATAGCAGAGCTGTATCTACTATGTTTTGCTATGCAGTGCTTGTGTTGTGTGATGTATCCACATAGTAAAAATTAGTCATATATGTGTACATATCAATACCCATATGTAAAGCCACACACACACACACAAAGAATAATACAAGTGTACGTGCATGTACTCATCTGCACCCAGTAAGCACACACACACACACACACACGCCTCCAGGTGCAGCTCCCCACACCTGTTGAAGAACCTCTCTGTAATTAGGACAACACAATTATTGTTCGTATACAGGGGGTGAGGGAGCAGACAATAGAGCGCTTATTCTCCCTCTCCTTCCCTTTTTCTGCATCTCTCCAGTAATGATAGATCCTTCCTCTCTTCAAAGGCCATCGGTTTCCTACGAAACAGCTGAGTCAGTAAACTGAGAAAGGGGGTGAAGGGGCGTGTGTGTGGGGCTCGGAGTCTTTGCCTTGTTGTTTGCACTTTGGAGTAAACGTGTCTTTTTATGGTGTTGCTGTATTCGACCGTCTGCACACATATGGACAGCAGAATGCAGTTTTGATTGGTGGGGCTTCGGATCCGGAGCATCATGCTGCGTTCGCCTTAACTCGGAAGTGGGGCGTCATTATTTTCACCGCTGAGCTACATAGTTTGGGTCGGGGGTAGGGAGAAATGGCTGTGAGTAGTGCAAGCAACAATCCAGTCAGTTAACATAATTAATACAGTGGCATGAACAGGTTTGGGCACCCTTGGTAGAAAAAAATTCTGTTACAGTATCTCTGCGCAGGTAGAAGATAACCTGATTTCCAAAAGTCATAATTAGGATACAATAATTAGCCAGGCATGGTTAGTCCTTTAATAATACCCACTTTGGCACAGCTTGTAAATGCTTTTTGCTGCAGCTACAGGTTTCAGTTCTTGTTTGGGCGATTCGTCACATGCGCTGCATCCTCTGAGGTCCGTCCACAGATTTTGGATGATGTTTAGATCGGAAACTGTGAGGGCCACGTAAAAACCCTCAGCTTGCACCTCTTGAGGTAGCACATTGTGGATTTTGAGGTGTATTTAGGATCATTATCTTTTTTCATCTCCAGTTTTTAACAGACGGTGTGATGTTTGTCTCTTTAATTTGCTGGTTTTTAATTAAATCCACACTTCCAAATGTTTTCTTGTGCCGCTGGTCCACAGCCTGACCAGATGTGACGCCATAATGAGCTCGTAGTTGAGAACACCTTGAGAACAACCTTTCTGATTTTCCAAGAAGGAATTCCTGTTTGTGGGGTAGTCAGATGTGATGGATCCCTCTCTGAGTATTTTTAATAAGCTAATGTTAACTAGCTGATTTGGAGTGTTCCTTCTGTCCCTCTCATTAGGTATAGCTGTTTCAAGGCTAACATTACCTAACAGATGTGGATGATCACTGTACTCTCTGTATCTTGTTAGCAATAGCTGGATTATGGGAAACATGAGGTAGCTGATCTGGAGGATTTTGACTTACATAATAAAGTACATGGCGGCATGGTGGTGTAGTGGTCAGCACGGTAGTGTTGTGGTCAGTACGGTGGTGTAGTGCTCAGCACGGTGATGTAGTGGTCAGCACAGTGGTGTAGTGGTCAGCACGGTAGTGTTGTGGTCAGTACGGTGGTGTAGTGCTCAGCACGGTGATGTAGTGGTCAGCACAGTGGTGTAGTGGTCAGCACGGTAGTGTTGTGGTCAGTACGGTGGTGTAGTGCTCAGCACGGTGATGTAGTGGTTAGCACGGTGGTGTAGTGGTCAGCACTGTTGCGTCACAGCAAGACAATCCAGGTGGTTCTGTGTGGAGTGTGTATGTTCTCCCCGTGCTTGAGTGGGTTTCCTCCGGCTACTCCGGTTTCCTCCCACAGTCCAAACATATGCATGTTAGGTTGATTGGTCACTCTGAACTGCCTGTAGGTGTATGTGTTTGTTGGTTATGTAATGGACTGGCAAACATCACTCAAAAGGTGTCTTTGGACATGAAATGCGTTGAAATTAACTTTGTAGGTGCCTGATAGTTTTAAAATACTGTATATATATATATATATATATATATATATATATATATATATATATATATATATATATATATATATATATATATATATATATAGTTGCTGTCCAATAGAAAACAAGTATCTCCAAAATTGAAACTTTACAGGAGAGGCCAAAAACATTCTTTACTTTCAATGTAAGTCGGTGGAACCAGACTTTTTTCAAATGATTTTGAAGTATTTCTATTGGTCCATATATAGAAGATAATGTTCATGGCAGCTGTTGTTTTCAATATATATATATATATATATATATATATATATATATATATATATATATATATATATATATATATATATATATATTCACAAACACTTTTCGTTCTGTTCACTTTGAAGACTTGAATTTGCAAACTAGAAAGTTCTATCAGAGATTAAATAAATTGGGTTATTGTTGTTGGCCAAGTCAAATGAACAAAACGAGACTGTGCCGCAGCTGGATATGCCCACAACCCCCATTCCATGTGCCCACAATGTGTGTGTGCTTAAAGCTACACTGTTAATTGCAGTAATCTGCTTTTGTCGCTTCTGAAGTGCTGAACCCTCTCTCTGTTCTGAGACCCTGATTAAGCATTACTGGGACTTTCCAGTCTAAAAACTAGAGCCCTCGAGAAATTACCAGCACCAAAGCAACATTTTAGGCAAACCTGCTTTGTCATAAAGGTGACGTAACAGTGACATGATGCTATCATAAACCGTGCCAATGACATCATAATATAAGAAATGATATACTGGCAAGTAAAAACAAATAAACATCGTGAACATAGTTAATAGATACTGATGCTCAGTAACTATTATAAATGATTCAGGTATTATAAATTATTCAGTAGCTACTATATATTACTCAGTTACTACTATGATATGTTTAGCAGCTATTTTACTACTAAGAATTATTCAGTAACTATTATAAATTATCAAGTAAAAACTATAAAATATTATGGATCTGTTCTGAATTACTGAGTATGCAGTATGAATTGTTAATTGTTAGTTCCTATCACTGGTCATATTTAGTACAATTCATTAGATAAGAGTAATGGGTTGCTTTTAGTTGCAGTCATAATTTCTACAATCCCTTTTCTAAAACAGTTGGAATGCTGTGCAAAATGTGAATAAAAATAGAATTAGCGAGTCTTTTAAATCCTATATTTAATTGTACAAAGACAACATATCAAATGTGGAAACTGAGAATTTTATTGTTTATTGATCCTTCGGAATAAAGAAGACAGGAACCATCCAGCCTGTTATCAGTACAGGTTTTAAAAGCCAGCATCCGTGATGATGTAGTGGGGTTTGGGGGATTTAGTGCCCATGACATGAGTAACTTACACACTGGAGAAGCTCCATTAATGCTGACTGATATATTTGGGGTTTGAAGCAACGTATCGTGGCTGTCCAGAGAAAAATCTCTTTATATCCTGTGCACCAAGTATATCCAATTTTCACGACCAATGGACCAATAGAAATGCTCCTAAATCACTCTCTTTACATACAGCTGTTCTCTCCTGTAAAGTTACTGTGTTGGGCATACATGTTGTTCATTGGACAGGTATTTTCAGTGCAGATGCTGTTTATTTTAGCAGTGAACCACATTCTGCACGTACTGCAGCAGCATGGCTCAGAACCTGGCTGACCTGCCTGCAGTCCAGACCACTGAAAACATTTAGAGCATTACGGAAGCACAAACAGAGCAAAGGAGTCTCCGAACTGTGGAGCAGCTGAAATCAGATATCAAGCATGAATGAAAACATTTCAGTTTCAGTACTACAGCAGAGAGCTGTTGATAGAAAAACATTGACCAGTACATACTTTACTAAAACCATGCATCAAATTCAAAAAGTATGTTTATCTAAAGAACAATTAAACATTTCATATGCTGTCTTTGTACCCTTTTCAGGTAAATATAGTTTAAATGTAGAGTCATGACATTGTTTTTATTTACATTACTGCCCTACATCCTAACTTTCTGTACATGAATTAAATCACGCTGCAGTGAACTGACGCTGAGGGCTCTGTCAGCTCTGATCCTTTTTACAGTGGAGGAGAATTTTTATGAATGCAGATTCTTGGTAAACTGAATCAGGTCTCCGTAAAACACAGTAAATCAAAACATATCGCTATATCACAAATGTTTTCATTGGAAATCTCTACTAATCTTAGTGTGTATGTATATGTGTGTGTGTGCGCTAGCATTGGCTCAGCCTGCGCCCACTGTGGTCAGTTCAGTCTAGCCGCCCATACTTTCCTTCACTGCTGTGGGCATGTGTGCAGGAGTGTGTGTGTGCAGGAGTGTATGTGTGTGTGTGTGTGTGTTTTGGTACATTTTAGGACAAAAATGTTTTGATCTTGTAGTTAACAGAGCTAAGTGTAAACATCATTCAGAGTGTATTTCTCTTTGGTACCTGAGGTTAAGATTGGGATTAGGATTACATGAAATGTGAATATATGTTTATTTACATTTTAATATTTTAATTACTTTGATAACATTCTATGATGAATGTACTAATAGAAACTACTATTAAAAATGTAAAAGTTTCTGGTCCCACAGACTTTAACAGTAACAGTAAATACGTCTTTTCTGTTATCTGTACACTTGTAATTTTAAAGATACAGAGACTGTCTTACAGCAGCAACATACATGTGTAATGTCTAGTTCACACTGCACGATTTTAGCCTGGTTTTTCCGTCACCAACTGTTTTTGTAGATTGCCGACAAAAACCTCTGCTCGGAGGCCAATCAGCAATCACTCTGTGATCGCTCAGTCGTGTAGTGTTAACTGCTGAAAGATGCTCGCCAAGCACTCGCCAACTAATCGCAGATGTCCGGCAAACGTCTAGCATGTTTAATATCTAGGTCAGTCGGCAACTGTGAGTCAACAGCAGCGTCTAGCTACAGCCAATGGGATCACGTAGAGAGAGAACCGCGTTACCGTTGACACAATCACTCTGCGGCTGTGGGCGACACGTACGTTTTCATTGATGAAATATTTACCTCCAGCGCTCTCTGCAGAACAGACCATCCCTGCTGGCCCCGTGTCTTTATCCATCTTCTCCTCCATATTTGTTCTTTCTCTTCTTTCTTTCGTCGCTGCAGATCAGTGCAGTAACAACTCGTACTGCTCGTTTGTTGACGTCCGTTTTGGAAATAGCGTATGTTCGACATGGTGTCGCTAGTTCTCACCAGAGTTTAGTTCTTGTGTTTTTGGACAGCAGCCGGATGAGTGGGCGGTTCCCCAGGGTGAAAGTCATGTAATTGGTGACCCCGTGTCGCCAATCAGTCATGTACTGTGAAAGCCACGACAACTGAAAGACTCACCATTACAGCCCAACCAGTCGTGTAGTGTAACCAGGTATAAAGACCTGACCACTCAGACAGTCGTGTAGTGTAACCAGGTATAAAGACCTGACCACTCAGACAGTCGTGTAGTGTAACCAGGTATAAAGACCTGACCACTCAGACAGTCGTGTAGTGTGAAGCAGGTATAAAGACCTGACCACTCAGACAGTCATGTAGTGTAACCAGGTATAAAGACCTGACCACTCAGACAGTCGTGTAGTGTGAAGCAGGTATAAAGACCTGACCACTCAGACAGTCGTGTAGTGTGAAGCAGGTATAAAGACCTGACCACTCAGACAGTCGTGTAGTGTGAAGCAGGTATAAAGACCTGACCACTCAGACAGTCGTGTAGTGTGAAGCAGGTATAAAGACCTGACCACTCAGACAGTCGTGTAGTGTGAAGCAGGTATAAAGACCTGACCACTCAGACAGTCATGTAGTGTGAAGCAGGTATTAAGACCTGACCACTCAGACAGTCATGTAGTGTGAAGCAGGTATTAAGACCTGACCACTCAGACAGTCATGTAGTGTGAAGCAGGTATTAAGACCTGAACACTCAGACAGTCATGTAGTGTGAAGCAGGTATTAAGACCTGACCACTCAGACAGTCGTGTAGAACCTCAAAATATGTTCTCTTTACAGATGAGAGCAAGTTTACACCGAGTCCATGTGCCCGACGTGAGAGTCTGGATACGCCACAGTGAAAGTTTTGCTGCCAGCAGTATGACTGGTATGGTGGTGAGTCACTAATGGGGGGGGGGCAGATGACCTTGGACTTTTACACAAACCTCCATGTGAGTCCATGTGGTATCCTGACTGCTGTTACCGGGATACAATCCATAGGGCCACTATCAGACCTTACGCTGGTGCAGTGGGTCCTGGGCTCCTCCTGGAGTAGGACAGTATGTAGTATGTAGGCAGTTCCTGGATGATGAAGGCATTAATGCCATTCACCAGCCCTTATGTTCCCCAGACCTGAATACAGTTGAGAACCTCTGGGATGTTATTTATCATGCCAAGTAGCAGCACTGACATCCAGGGGCTCATCAACGTCCTTGTCTGGGAGGAGATCCTCCAGAATACCACAGTGCTGCTGCACAGTTTGTGTTCCTCTAGTCCTTCATGAGTGGTCCCAAGACGCTGCCCACAGGATGCTGCCCACCGGACGCCGCCCACAGGTGTTGTCTGGGTAGTGTTGGTTGGTGGACTATTCTCAGACGCTCACACCAGCACAACACACACTAACACACCACCACCACGTCAGTGTCACTGCAGTGCTGAGAATGACCCACCTCCCTAATAGTATTTGCTCTGTGGTGGTTCTGTGGGGGTCCTGATCATTAAAGAACAGAGTAATAAAGTAAACAGAGAATCAGATGAACTACAGTCTGTAAGTGGAGCTCCTGTATAGTCAGTGGAGCTGATACAGTGGACAGTGTTTGTAGGTGGACATAATGGGCATATGTGCTTGCACATATCTATACGGTCATATGTATATATGTACATGTTTTGTACAGTCCTGGTCACACATACACTCATGCTGTATAGAGAACATACTTCTGCACAGTTTAGTGCTCCGTTACTGGTTATATACTAAATATAACATATCAGGGGAAAAATAAAACATACCTTTCAGCACATTTTATATTTTAGTTCTGCAGTTAGTTAAACTGAGCAAATAAACCGCGAGCACGCTGAAACCTCTCTGTCGAGTGTGTTAACGTATATTTTTGTACGCCAGCTGTAATTCGCATGGCCCTCGGTCCTGAGAAGGTTTAAAAACAAACCTGTGCGTGCGTGCGCGAGTGTGTGTTTGGGGTTAGACTCAGGGCGAGTGAAACACCCAGCCTCTCTCCAGAGACACATTCACTTTCTCCCGCTGCCAGCTCGATTACGTCATCAACGGCCCGCCGTATAAAAGGGCCCTGTGATGTCATACTGTCAGAGAGAGGCTGCCCAGTGTTAGAGAGGTGACTGGGGTTACCCTCCAAAACCTCAACACATACACACAACTCGACCTCCAAATATCATTACTTTCTCCACTCACTCAGCTTCAGTCTCTCTGTCTGGCCTGCCTCTATCCCTGTACCTCTCGCTCTACCTTTTCCTCCACTCCCTCCATCTCTCATCTTTTCTCTCCCACCCCACCCTAACCCTTACTCTCAATTTCCCCCTCCGCCTTTCCCCCCGTGCTTCCCTCTTTTTAATGCGGACCCCTCCAGTACAGAGTTTATTTTCTGACAACACCCATCCTGTGCTCTCTAACAACTCTTCTTTTCTCTTCTCTTCTGCTGTCTTCACCTTTGTTCTTCTCGTCTTTTCTGCTCTCTTCTATCTCCGTCTGTTCTGTCTCCTGTTCTCTTCCCTTTTCTTCTGTTCTCTTCTGTTCTTTCCTCATCTGCTCCCTTCTGTTCTGTCTCCATCTATTCTTTTCTCTGCTCTTAAGCTCTCTTCTGTCTCTTCTCTGCTCTACTCTCTTCTCTGCTCCTGTCCTCTCCTCGTCTCTCCTCCCCTCAGGTCTGGTCAGTAGGGTCAGTGGTGCTGTGGGCTAGGGCTGTGTTCCGTCAGGCTTTGCTTTTTCTGTCGCACTTTTGTTCCATCCTGCGTCATCGTGTTGACTGAGCGGACCCCACACTCGCCGGGCCCAACAGTGAGGCGAGTTAGCGCCTGTAATCTGATGGCCCTGTTTATTTTATGTAGGCTCCCTTTGAAGGTGCTGAGAAAGTCTTTGGGCTTTTTGTCCTGGGCCGCTTTGGCTGGCCGTGCCGAGGTGCTCGCAGTGGTAATACCCAGGAAGAATAATATTTGCACTCGTATTCACTCCAAACAAGGTTTTTTCCATATTAGTGTCAGAAAGGAGAGCGCTGCTAGCTTGCTCTCTCACTCTCTCTCTCCCTTCCTCTCTCTCTCTCTGTTTCTTTCTCCTCCAAAAGTATGGTGAGGATCTCTGGTCCTGGCTGTGGCTGCAGCCCTGCGTCTACTCCATCAACCCTTATTACGCCTCCACAATCCACTAATAGCCACTTAAACCCTTCAGGCTGCTGGACGCTCAAGGAGTCACTGAACCGTCGCTCTTGCACTCCTTGCTTACTTCTGTCTCGGTGTATTACTCACAAAATCCTCTGTTTTCTCAAAATCATTACCATGCTATGGTAAATCCTCTCTCTTTTTTACTGAAGCCCTTTCTACCCGTCGTTCATCACAGTCTCATGACTGCTAGGAGTGTGAAAGTACATCTAAATGTGATTTAGCACCAATTTTAGAATCTTAGAGTCGATTATAGCCGCAAGTGTTTTTACTGTCTGTCCAAATACTTCAGTTCTGTTCAGCTGTCGTGAAAATCTTAACTCACATGCACCTGATTTGACTCAGCAGTTTGTTAAAGGCTTTGTAGTAGACGTGTTGGAGCAGGGAAATCAGCTGAGCTGTACTCCATCCCTGAAGTACCGGAATCGCTTAATACTCACTTTATAATCACTTAATACTTGACCTAATCACAGCCGTGATATTCTTTCCAATAACACGCCCCCTCACATATTATTGCTTCTGTACAACAGCTTTGCACACTGTAGGAAAAATTCCCACTCAGAATCCAAACAACGGGCAGGGGTCAAACACAGGCAGGCAACATCAGAGACACATACATATCAATAGAAACAGAAGACTAAGCAAGAGTCAAAACCAGACAAACACAACAGAACCAACTCAGATAAACACAAAAGAACCGACTCAGAACTCAGGTAGTAAACAAAGACAAGATAAGCACAAAAGAACCTATTTAGAACTCAGGTAGTAAACAAAGACAAGATAAACGCAAAAGAACAGACTCAGAACTCAGGTAGTAAACAAAGACAAGATAAACACAAAAGAACCGACTCAGAACTCAGGTAGTAAACAAAGACAAGATAAACACAAAAGAACCGACTCAGAACTCAGGTAGTAAACAAAGAAAAGATAAACGCAAAAGAACCGTAGCACCGACTCTGTATCAGCTGTAAAAGAATCACTGACTCTGTATCAGCTGTATAACTATCACTGACTCTGTATCAGCTGTAAAAGAATCACTGACTCTGTATCAGCTGTATAACTATCACTGCCTCTGTATCAGCTGTATAACTATCACTGACTCTGTATCAGCTGTATAACTATCACTGACTCTGTATCAGCTGTATAACTATCACTGACTCTGTATCAGCTGTATAACTATCACTGCCTCTGTATCAGCTGTATAACTATCACTGACTCTGTATCAGCTGTATAACTATCACTGACTCTGTATCAGCTGTATAAGAATCACTGACTCTGTATCAGCTGTGTAAGTATCTCTGACTCTGGATCAGCTGTGTAAGTATCTCTGACTCTGTATCAGCTGTATAACTATCACTGACTCTGTATCAGCTGTATAACTATCACTGCCTCTGTATCAGCTGTATAACTATCACTGACTCTGTATCAGCTGTATAACTACCACTGACTCTGTATCAGCTGTATAAGAATCACTGACTCTGTATCAGCTGTGTAAGTATCTCTGACTCTGGATCAGCTGTATAAGTATCTCTGACTCTGGATCAGCTGTGTAAGTATCTCTGACTCTGGATCAGCTGTGTAAGTATCTCTGACTCTGTATCAGCTGTATAAGAATCACTGACTCTGTATCAGCTGTATAAGAATCACTGACTCTGTATCAGCTGTGTAAGTATCTTTGACTCTGGATCAGCTGTGTAAGTATCTTTGACTCTGGATCAGCTGTATAAGTATCACTGACTCTGTATCAGCTGTGTAAGTATCACTGACTCTGTATCAGCTGTGGAAGTATCTTTGACTCTGGATCAGCTGTATAAGTATCACTGACTCTGTATCAGCTGTGTAAGTATCACTGACTCTGTATCAGCTGTGGAAGTATCACTGACTCTGGGTCAGCTGTGTAAGTAGCACTGACTCTGTCTCAGCTGTGTAAGTATCACTGACTCTGGGTCAGCTGTGTAAGTAGCACTGACTCTGTATCAGCTGTGTAAGGATCACTGACTCTGGGTCAGCTGTGTAAGGATCACTGACTCTGGGTCAGCTGTGTAAGTAGCACTGACTCTGTATCAGCTGTGTAAGTAGCACTGACTCTGTATCAGCTGTATAAGTATCTCTGACTCTGGATCAGCTGTGTAAGTATTACTGACTCTGTATCAGCTGTGTAAGTATCACTGACTCTGTGTCACCTGTGTAAGTATTACTGACTGTATCAGCTGTGTAAGTATCACTGACTCTGTATCAGCTGTGGAAGTATCACTGACTCTGGGTCAGCTGTGTAAGTAGCACTGACTCTGTCTCAGCTGTGTAAGTATCACTGACTCTGGGTCAGCTGTGTAAGTAGCACTGACTCTGTATCAGCTGTGTAAGTATCACTGACTCTGGGTCAGCTGTGTAAGGATCACTGACTCTGGGTCAGCTGTGTAAGTAGCACTGACTCTGTATCAGCTGTGTAAGTAGCACTGACTCTGTATCAGCTGTATAAGTATCTCTGACTCTGGATCAGCTGTGTAAGTATTACTGACTGTATCAGCTGTGTAAGTATCACTGACTCTGTGTCACCTGTGTAAGTAATACTGACTCTGGATCAGCTATGTAAGTTTCCTTGTTTCTACTCATAAGACAGATCACCGAGACGCTTTAGTTAGAGAAAGATTGCGTCATAGATTGCCTTAGCTACTGAGGAAGCGTTCGATGCTTCCTTTTAAGCCAAAATAAGAATTCTCAGTAGGCAGCATGTTTGAGGTATCTAAGAACCTAGACAGTCTGCGTGTCGGGAGCTGCTTACTATGACGTAAAATGCTGCCTATCTAGACTCTCAGTAGGTTTTGAGACATACCCAATATATCTTTAGTGTCAATCAAATGCAGCTGTGATTAAATACACAAAAAATGTGATCCATTATCTGAATCGTCTGACTGTACGTCCCAGAACATGTAGGTAATTTGTATTTTCATGGGCTCTTGGTTTCTGGGAGCTGTCTGTTTTTGTCTGGTGGAAAGTCTGCCTCAGCGAGACTCTTTCTTCTGCAGGTGAACTTAATGGAGCTGTTTTATCTCCTTTAACAGAGGACGACTGAGAAAAGAATTCTTTGTTTGCGTGCGTCTGTGCGTGCATGTGTGTGAAAGCTAACGGCTCCGCAACAGCACGGAAAACCCTCTGACATCATTCGCCCATTCGCATTCTCATTTGAGCAAATTACAGCGTGTCGTTTCTAAATCATCGGGTGGGTGGGGCTTGATATAGGGCCAAAAGTCATCTCCCTCTCCACATCAGTGACTGCTGGAGAAAGAAAACATTAAGCAATCCTTTCATTCTTCCTTTTATCCTGATGGGGAGATGACACAGCTGTTTCTTCTTGCCGATCTGTTGGGCAATGTCTCGTTACCCAGAAGCCCCCGCTCCTCCCGTCTGCCAAGCTGCTGGGTCTCTCTCTCTCTCTCTCTCTCTCCTTGTGGGTCTCTCTCATGCTGTAACTCTCGTTCTGGATCATTCTTCAGTGTCAGACTCGTCTGCACCTCCTCCCAAGATTCATCTCTCTGGTTTCTTTCTTCTCGTCGCATTAGGCTCAAATATGAGGGCTTAATGTGGGATCAGGGCCTTGTGTGTGTGAGGTCAGAGCTGTGCGTGTGTGTTCTGTGTCAGGGTGGGAGGAAGACGACATGCCCATGGCCTGTTGCAGTGTAAACGGTGATGTAACAGGGAGAAACTACTCCGGCGGTCCCATAATCCCATCTCCTGATTTCTGCTTCGCTCCTGTTTTAACCCCCCTTATGCTTCTAAGCTGGAGTTCAACTCCAATTATAGTCATGATTCACTAAACATTCAGTTTATGTTTAGTTTGTCATTTTAGTTTTGATGGTCTGCAGCCAAGTTCTGAAAATTTTGTCAGACCACTTTTGGGTTGTGACTATTTTGTGGGTCTACAGTCGGTTCAGACAGAATTTTGTGGGTCTACAGTTGGTTCAGATGGAATTTTGTGGGTCTACAGTCGGTTCAGATGGAATTTTGTGGGGCTATAGTTGCTTCTGACAGAATTTTGTGGGGCTATAGTTGGTTCAGACAGAATTTTGTAAGCCTATAGTTGGTTCAGACAGAATTTTGTAGGCCTATAGTTGGTTCAGACAGAATTTTGTAGGCCTATAGTTGGTTCAGACAGAATTTTGTGGGGCTATAGTTGGTTCAGACAAAATTTTGTGGGCCTATAGTTGGTTCAGACAGAATTTTGTAGGCCTATAGTTGGTTCAGACAGAATTTTGTAGGCCTATAGTTGGTTCATACAGAATTTTGTGGGCCTATAGTTGGTTCAGACAGAATTTTGTGGGTCTACAGTTGGTTCAGACAGAATTTTGGTTGGCTACAGTCGGTTCAGACAAAATTTTGTGGGGCTTTAGTTGGTTCAGACAGAATTTTGTGGGGCTATAGTTGGTTCAGACAGAATTTTGTGGGCCTATAGTTGGTTCAGACAGAATTTTGTGGGCCTATAGTTGGTTCTGACAGAATTTTGTGGGCCTATAGTTGGCTTAGACAGAATTTTGTGGGCCTATAGTTGGTTCTGACAGAATTTTGTGGGCCTATAGTTGGTTCTGACAGAATTTTGTGGGGCTATAGTTGGTTCAGACAGAATTTTGTGGGCCTATAGTTGGTTCTGACAGAATTTTGGTTGGCTACAGTCGGTTCAGACAAAATTTTTTGTGGGGCTATAGTTGCTTCTAACAAAATTTTCTGGGGCTACAGTCAGTTCTGACAGTGTTTTGTGGGTCTACACTTGGTTAAGACAGAATTTGTTGGGGCTATAGTTGAACCTCAGGGTTTCTTTGGCTTCTGGTATTTATAACTTCTCTTGAAAGCACTAAAGCTTTGTGACTGCATCCTTTCCCTCCACATACTCAGAAGCATGTGTCTGCTGGAGCCCTGACCCCCAGCCATACACACCGCCGGTGCTTGCTTTAGGCTTCCCTGGAAGGAAACAGTCAATGCCGTCAGGCTACCAACAGCCATACAGCTCCCATACATGGTGGACACTAACACTGCCCTAACCTCCCCCCAGCAACACATTTACACATCGTTATGCTAAAAGTCACAAATACTTACATGATTTAAAGTAAGTCCAGTGCCTCCCATGAGCCCTCATACACCCAAGGTCACACTAGTCCATAGCAGGATGCTACAGTGTAGTCTTGTCACTGTTTTATAAATGAAATCTTTTTTAAAAACCCTCAGAAGCCACAGATGATCTCTATGTCCTAATGCTGTGAGGCTACCAACAGTTGCTAAGTTGGAAAAATGAGAAACAGCTCAACAGGCAAAACAAAACAAATTAGATTTTAATTATAAAAAAAAAATCCTGTGTTCCATTTGATTGAGTAAGTCTATGATGAATCCACTAGTCAGTTGGAAACTGTGATATACCCAGTACGTCTGTACTGGTCTACAGTGCACACAGGTAGCTCGGTCCATTTGGAAATAGAGCTGAAGAGAAGTTCAATGAGTGCGCCATGAAAAGTGAGATTATGTAGACCGGGCCAGTGAACACAACACACCAGCAACTTGACTTCATGTGTCCTGTACAAATGTGTGTGCATAGTGTTTGTCCACACTATGAGCGATAAACTGGACAAAATATGTCAAGGTCAAACCACTGAACCTTAATATTTCCTGTAAAGCCTGACTAGATGCAGCAAACACTTGTGAAGATGGTACCAGTTGACCCCCCAAATGAGCCTGTTTTTGCCTCACAGCTCTTTTCATTCACGAGCGTCGCTCCTAGGGTCACTAGGTGTTCTCTGAGAAACCTTGGGCAGAGGGTGCAGTGAGAGGTGTGGTGGCTGACCTGCGGTCAGTTTGGGGTGAGTCATGCTTGGCGCCTCACTGGCCGCTAAGCCGATTGATCCAGCTCCTTCAAGGCCGGCCTGTTTTCTTTCTCTCTCCCGCTCTCATCCCTCCACCGCCCATCCGGCCGACCCCTCCGTCTGCACTTTTTCTCGTGCCTTCATCTCTCCTTCCACCTTCATTCCCAACTCTGTCTGTTTTCTGGTTTCCTCTTGTCTTTCCTTCGGGGAATTTCCCTCTATCCGTGACTGTGCCATTCCTTGCATTCCTGTCATACCTAGGAGACGATGCAAGGGAGAGTGAGAGAGAGAGAGAGAGAGAGAGAGACTGAGTGGGCGATGTTAATAGGAGACAGACATGGGCGTTTGTGAGTTTGAGAGTTGAGGACACTGATGTACATGGACGTTGACCCTGCCTGTGTGGGAGGGTAAGTGGGTATGTAAACAGATTGCTAAAAATATATCTGTCTGTCCATATGAGGGTCATATAATACATTCCACTCAGTGATACAGACTAAATTAATGTGCAGAGAGCGGGTGGGGGGTGGAGGGGGGTATTTACCAGAGCAGGGTGAGGCAAGAGTTCAGCTGTTGCTGACTGCTTCAGCAATTCCTCGCCTCAAACTGCTTTTATCACTCGCACCAGTTTGATCACCTGCCACTTTATTAGAAACCCCGCCCTCATAGCAACATTAGAATTATAATAGTATTAATAGCCACTATTTGCTACTTTGTTTTGCACACAGCAGAGTTCGACCTCTGCATTTAGCCCCCACATCTACACATACTGGTGAACATACAGTGAGCACACTTACTCAGAGCGGTGGGCAGCCCTATCCATAGTGCCTGGGGAGCAGTTGGGGGTTAGGTGCCTTACTCAAGGGCGGTTCAGTTGTGTGCTGCTGGCCCAGGGGATTGAACCAGCAACCTTCTGGTCACAAGGCTGGTTCCCTAACCTTCAGCCCACGACTGCCTCCTGTACACTGTGCTGGTGTACAGTTTGGTACTGTAGCCCATCTGTTGATGCACACATGACATTAGCTAAATTTAGTTTTACTGCTGATTAAGGGTAATTAGTAGCCCAGCAAACATCTGAATGATAATATCACCCATATATCTACCATAGAGATACCAAAGCACCCAAGATCTCTCCTGAACACTCAGAAAACCTGAACCAATCATATTTCTCTCTATGTTAACTGTGCAGACCTAATCTTGGGTAAGGCTTCTGTAAGCATTTCCCTGACCAATCACAAGGCTGATGTCATACTAGACCACCTATCACCCCATTATTCCTTTATCATCACCAACACTGTTCCTTCATCCATCATTCCTTTATCATCACCCACACAGTTCCTTCACCCCTTCATTCCTTTATCACCGCCAACACTGTTCCTTCATCCCTTCATTCCTTTATCACCACCAACACTTTTCCTTCATCCCTTCATTCCTTTATCACCACCAACACTGTTCCTTCATCCCAGCCTAGCACCATTAGACCATGAAGAAAAACCTGCTATATAGAATGAATTAACCTTACATATATACTGACAGCAGCACTGTCTGTCCATGAGTTTATCAGTATTTCAGTAATGACCAGTTCTTAATACCCATCACTGCTTATAACAAAAAATATGTAAAATCATAAAAAATGACAAAGAAAAAGCGTACAGCCTTAAAAAGACGGTCAGATTCAGAGTTTGCTGAATGTGCACCGTCATCTTGGGAGGTTGCGCAAGAGCTCTTGTCCGCTGCAAGTCAGGGCCTCTTTTACGAGCCTGTGATGGGAGTTAAAGCTGAGCTGCTGGCAGACGAAGCTCCACGTTTTCGCATAATACAGCCATTTGTTTAAGTGATAGCATGTAATGTGTAAGTGTGTCACACTCTAAAGGCCAGCGTCCCTCAGATCACCGGGGTCACGCTGACAAGTCCAGTGTGTGGGACACATCTGTGACGTAGAGGCATTCCAGCCTCTTTTGTCTTTCCGGCCCCCTCGGACCACGTCACTCATTGGTTTAGTTTCCCCCCGACTGTCTAACTCACCCTTTCTCTCTCTCTCTCTCTCCCTCCTATCTCGTCCCTCTCCTCCTTCTCTTTATCTCGCTCACCCCTCCCCTCCATGCTTGTCTGTTTTTCAGCCGTGAGATTCTTCCGAAGAATAACAGCCTGTGACGCAGACAAACGAAAGAAGGTGTCCAGTAAGGGGAGGGCACTACCCAGTATATGTGTTTGTGTGTGTATTATCTTGGGGTCCAGTAACTGGGGGGTAACTGAGGGGTCACTTACACAGCACCTCTCATGCACACACATAGGCAGGCAAGCCTGATGAAGTCGGCGGGAATGCACGAGTGTCTCTCGGGAGCCTTCGCTTTACAAGAAAGAATGTGCTAAAAATAGTACACACCCCCCTCTCTCTCTCTTTCTCTCCCCCCCCCACCTCTCTCTCTTCATTCCTTTTTTTACTGTTTTAGGCCTTGGCCCCGGCCCCAGCACAGTTCCTGGACTACAGTCTCAGGAGAGAGAGAGAAAGGGAGAGTAAAAGAATATATATTTATTTATATATAGTTGCTATCCAATGAAAAACATGTATGTCAATTTTTATTTTTCTATTAATTATTATTTGAACACGACAGCTGCCGTTTACACTTTGTGAAAATTTCATGAATGGACCAATAGAAATGCTCCAAAATATCTTGGAAAAAATTGTGGTTCCTTTAACTTACATTAAAAGTGAAGACAGTTTTTGGCCTCTCCTGTAAAGTTGCCATTTTGGAGACATATATACTACATATTATATATTATATAATACATATTAAAAATGATCAGCGGTTTTGAGGCCGTTTCCGATCACCTTCCAGCACGATCGGCCAATAGCCGATATCGAACGAGGGTGGGGCTATATGTCACGGCAGGGCTACATGTAGTTATGAGCGCAAGCAAGTCATAAAACGCGGTCTAAACTGGTTTATTACCATTTTTAACGAGCTCATATGAAACAGCATAATATTTTTAACTAAATTAACAGTAAAAAAGTAAATCAAACAAATATCACTAATACTGCAATCATTAAATTTAAAACGAAAAAAGCAAATTAAATAAATGCAGGTCATTAAACACAGACTCTGTTATTTTAAACAAAAAACTGCAATCATTAAATGTAGAATAACTATAAAAAAATAATATTTACAATAAAGCTGGGAGGCATGTTTTCATTGTGGTCCTCTTTACATAAAACAAATTACACATCACAGCAACAACAGTCCAGATGACAGTTTGGCTCTCCTCCTCTGATCGCTGTTCCAAAGCAAAGCTGCAGAATATGAACACAATTTTTTCACATTTGTGGAATTTTCTCGAGTGTAGTGAGCATGAGTGACTCTGAGCTGTGAAAAGTAATTTTATCAATTTTAACAGTAAACCACATCCTACGGACGTACTTGTAAATTTAAAACAACTCTAGTTTGTTTCTAGCTGTGAATTTTGGTTTTAGATGTTTTTAGCAAGAACTTTAAGGCCAGAGCTTCACCTGATAGAGAGCCATGTAATTCACAGCCAAGGCTGTTTATATGGTAATAGTATCTTTCCCTACTTTTACACTGAACCCTGATGGTTTACCAGCTTTACTTTCAACCCAGAAAGAAGAGCCTCTGTTTTTCCACAATGTGGAGATAATCTCTTATCAGATAACCATTTGTTTACATTCTGAAGTTCTGCTCTGAGGATAGTTTCAGCGATTGCTTTATCCTTGCGAGACGCTATGAACAGATACACGCATACAGGCCAAATTAAAATCATTAACATATAGTAAAACATAACAGTCATAAAACTCACCCCTGTGGAGAGTACATATTAAATCATTAATAATAATTTATAGTAGATACTGAATTACTAATACACTGAATAATTCATGATGGTTATGAAATAATTCACAGCTATTTCTGAAAAGTAATCATGGGGTTCAAGGAGTTATTGGACTAGCGTCTGTTAACAGATTGAACTTCTGTGTCAACACGGTAATCTAATATGATCGTACCAATAAGGCTTCTCTGAGTTACAATGAGTTTAGAGACTGACAGAGAGAGAAAGAGAGAGACAGACAGACAGACAAAGAGAGGGAGAGAGAGAGAAACAGAGACAGATAGCGACAAACAAAAAGAGAGTGACAGCCAGAGAGATAGAGACAAACCGAGAGAGCAATAGACAGAGAGAGAGACAGACAGACAGACAGACAGAGGCAGAGAGAGACAGACAGAGAGAAAGAGAGAGACAGAGAAAGAGAGACAGACAGCGGTAGAGAGAGAGACAGACAGACAGAGGCAGAGAGAGAGAGAAAGAGAGAGGCAGAGAGAGAAAGTGGGAGAGAGAGACAGGCAGACAGACAGAGGCAGAGAGAGAGAGAGAGAGAGAGAGAGATCGGAAAAGAGACAATAATCAAATCTGCCTGCTTCATCGTCTCCGCGCAGCTGGCTCAGTGACCAGACCTGTTTACATACTTCTATCTTGTTTGTATCCGGTTGTTTTTGTTTTTGTTTAGTAGCCCCCTGTTTATGTTCAGCCCTGCGCGTTCGACACCTACACTTCCTCCACCAGACGGACGGAAGGAGAGATAGCAGAAGAGTTTGATAGAGGTAGGAAGAGAGGGAGCGTGTCCCAGAGATAGAGAGATGATATCGGTCAGTATGTCCAGCCACGAACAGTAAAGCGTTTTCTTCCTATGCCCTGGCATATGTGTTGGACTGGATACAGTATATTCAGCTATCTAGAATGGAACTGAACAGAAAGACTGATAGAGAGAGGGACAGAGACAGACCGATGGAGAGAGAGATGGAGAAAGAGAGTCAGACGGCACGTACAGTGACAGACAAGGAAAGAATGTTTAGGCCGGCCGAGAAGAGGAGAAAGACGGTTTGCGTTTTTTTAGCGTACGGTGTCTGTTTGTCTGAGAGACGGTTGACGTGTTCACAGACTGAAATATAGTCTGCAAAGCGCTAACAGGCCACTGCGATGGTGAGGGCTGGAGAGAGAGAGCGAGGTTTAACACATTTCCCCAGTATAGTTCAACTCCTGTAACACAAAAATGCAGGACACTCCTCCCATCACTCAGAGCTCCGGTCATTCTGATGTGATCAAAGTTTTATCCAACCGTGGAAGGACACCCTAGCCTAGCAGGATCCTTAGCTAAGTAAACAAACACGGGCTATTTAGTACTTCCACCAAGGCTAAGCTAAGCTAGTTAGCTACAAGTGTTACCTTGAAGAACAAAACTGAACATCTCTGAATTCTGCTGGAGCACGTTAGCTTAGCTTTATGCTAGACTAATCACTTACACAGCACCTCTCATGCACACACATACGCAGCCAAGCCTGATGAAGTCAGTGGGTTAGATAATCTACAACACATAAGTTTGTGGTTTGTGTTACGTTGGTGCTTAACACCGGCCTGTTCATCAGAGATGGTCGTACAGGTGAAACGGCAGCTGCGACAGTGAAAGTGTGAAGGCCGGGTTAGTGTGAAGGCTGTCTGTTAGAGAGGCTCCATGAAACAGAAGAACAGCTACACACAAGAGTGGCTCAGCTGTGGCTAACAGGCTAAATGCTACCGAACACATTCCAGATGTCACTGTAAACCTAAACAGGTGTTATTAGATCCTCAGCTAGCTGGAACCTAGCCTCTACTGCCGCCGGTGGAACCTTTAGCCTGCTAACTACACTAGCGTTAGCCTATCCCAGCAGGCTACTCCTTAAAACACTACAGGACAGGTTCTCTTTTGGCGGCACACAGTTTTTATTTATAGCTTTATTATTGAAATTAGTCTGAAAGTGCTGTAGCCATGGAACAGGTTTCAGGTCGGCTGTTTATCCAACACTAGCTATTCAGCTATATCATCTATCAACTTGTTTAGTGTAGCTTCTATTTTGTGGTGAGAACAGCTGATAACGTGCTAGCTAACCTGAACATTTACTGATCGTTAGGTTGATGGTTTGAAGTGGATAGAAAATAGTGTATTGCTTTAATTTATCTGCTGACCGTGTAACCAAACAGAATGCTCTCTGCATTTCAGTCAATGATTGAGTAGAAAACATGTAATTTCTAAGTTTTATAGCTGGTTTTTGTTGTCTCGGCTGCAGCGAGAGACCACAGCACAGTTCAGTTTTGCTTTAGTATTGACAGTTAGCCTAGCCTAGCAGGCTACTCCTCAAAACACTACAGAACAGGTTCTCTTTTGGCTGACCAGGTTTTTTATATATAGCTTTATTATCAAACTTAGTCTCAAAGTGCCAGTAAGTCGTAACCATGGAACAGGTTTCAGTTTGGCTGTTTATCCAACACCAGATAAGCAACCAATGTCACTATCATCTAAACTTGTTTCAGTGTAGCTTCTGTTTTCAGTTTTACTTTAATACTCACAGTTTTACTTTACTACTCACAGTTTTACTTTACTACTCACAGTTTTACTTTAATACTCACAGTTTTACTTTAATACTCACAGTTTTACTTTATTACTCACAGTTTTACTTTACTACTCACAGTTTTACTTTAATACTCACAGTTTTACTTTACTACTCACAGTTTTACTTTACTACTCACAGTTTTACTTTATTACTCACAGTTTTGCTTTATTACTCAGTTTTACTTTATTACTCAGTTTTACTTTATTACTCACAGTTTTACTTTATTACTCAGTTTTACTTTATTACTCACAGTTTTACTTTACTACTCACAGTTTTACTTTACTACTCACAGTTTTACTTTAATACTCACAGTTTTACTTTACTACTCACAGTTTTACTTTAATACTCACAGTTTTACTTTATTACTCACAGTTTTGCTTTATTACTCAGTTTTACTTTATTACTCAGTTTTACTTTATTACTCACAGTTTTACTTTATTACTCAGTTTTACTTTATTACTCACAGTTTTACTTTATTACTCACAGTTTTACTTTAATAATCACAGTTTTTCCTTAATACTCAGTTTTACTTTATTACTCACAGTTTTACTTTATTACTTACAGTTTTACTTTAATAATCACAGTTTTACCTTAATACTCACAGTTTTACTTTATCACTCACAGTTTTACTTTATTACTCACAGTTTTACTTTATTACTCACAGTTTTACTTTATCACTCACAGTTTTACTTTATTACTCACAGTTTTACTTTATTACTCAGTTTTACTTTAATAATCACAGTTTTTCCTTAATACTCAGTTTTACTTTATTACTCACAGTTTTACTTTATTACTTACAGTTTTACTTTAATAATCACAGTTTTACCTTAATACTCACAGTTTTACTTTATCACTCACAGTTTTACTTTATTACTCACAGTTTTGCTTTATTACTCACAGTTTTACTTTAAGAATCACAGTTTTTCCTTAATACTCTCAGTTTTGCTTTATTACTCAGTTTTACTTTAATAATCACAGTTTTTCCTTAATACTCACAGTTTTACTTTAAGAATCACAGTTTTTCCTTAATAATCACAGTTTTGCTTTATTACTCAGTTTTACTTTAATAATCACAGTTTTTCCTTAATACTCACAGTTTTTCCTTAATACTCACAGTTTTACTTTAATAATCACAGTTTTTCCTTAATACTCAGTTTTCCTTAATACTCAGTTTTACTTTATTACTCACAGTTTTACTTTAATAATCACAGTTTTACCTTAATACTCACAGTTTTACTTTAATAATCACAGTTTGTCCTTAATAATCACAGTTTTACTTTATTACTCACAGTTTTACTTTATTACTCACAGTTTTACTTTAATAATCACAGTTTTTCCTTAATACTCACAGTTTTTCCTTAATACTCACAGTTTTACTTTAATAATCACAGTTTTTCCTTAATACTCAGTTTTCCTTAATACTCAGTTTTCCTTAATACTCAGTTTTACTTTATTACTCACAGTTTTACTTTAATAATCACAGTTTTACCTTAATACTCACAGTTTTACTTTAATAATCACAGTTTGTCCTTAATAATCACAGTTTTACCTTAATACTCACAGTTTTACTTTAATAATCACAGTTTGTCCTTAATAATCACAGTTTTACCTTAATACTCACAGTTTTGCTTTATTACTCACAGTTTTACTTTATCACTCACAGTTTTACTTTAATAATCACAGTTTTTCCTTAATACTCACAGTTTTGCTTTAATACTCCTTTTTTTTCTTTCTTTACACAACTCACAAGAAACACACAAGCATATTCCATTCGTGGCCTAATCAGAGTGGAAGAAATTGTGAGCAGGTCTTCCTGGGGAATCTGCTTGGCTCTGGCAGTAAGGAAATGCAGGCGTTAGGAAGATTTTCTCTCAGACTGGTTAATACGAAGGTCATTGCTTAAGGTGTTTTCTCGATGATAGCCCAGATACTTTGCAGTAGTTACAAATGGAACTATCTCTCCTCCTGGAATTAGAAGGTCAGCAAAGCCGAAAAGCATACTTGCAGTTTAACAGACATCTTTCCATTCCGGAGCATGTTATTTCCTGTAGCCCGTTTCTGCATTTGCCCGTGGTATAACACTAATACCGATGTGTTGTGGGAACCCTGTGTGTGTCTCACTCTTCAGCCCTGTGTAAACGTGTGTCTGCCTTAAGAAGAACTCCATCAGACTGCACAGTTCTCTCTGCAGTTAATGAAAAGTGGGCCTCAGGGTGACGGTTAAGGGCTGAAATCTGTCCATTATTCAGTTTATTAGCCACCATGCTAGCAGTTGTCTCCAGATCATCAGTCAGTAGCCTTATTTTCCCTCATCTTCCAAACACTCACTTACAAATAGCTAACAGAGACAGAGAGAGAAAGAGAGAGAGAGAGAGAGAAAGGGGAAGAGAGAGATAGAGAGGGAGAGAGAGAGTGAGCTAGAGAAATAGAGAGGGAGAGAGAGAGAGAGAGAGAGAGAGAGAGAGGGAGAGAGACAGAAAGAGAGGGAGAGAGAGAGAGAGACAGACAGAGAGCGAGAGAGGGAGAAAGAGAGAGCTAGAGAAGGAGAGAGAAAGAGACAGGGAGAGAGACAGAGAGAGAGACAGAGCTAAAGGAAAAGAGGGGGGGGAGACAGGGAGAGAGAGACAGAGCTAATGGAAAAGAGGGGGGGGGGGAGACAGGGAGAGAGAGAGAGACAGAGGGGGAGAGAGACAGAGCTAGAGGGAGAGAGAGAGAGAGACGGGGAGAGAGAGAGACAGAGGGAAATAGGGAGAGACAGCTAGAGGGAGAGAGAGAGAGAGGGTAAGAGGGAGAGACAGCTAGAGAGAGAGAGGGGGGTGGAAAAGACTTGTCTGGCCTGTAAAAAGTTCCTTTTTGCGTGGGTTGCCTCCCCCTCTCCATCCCTCCCCCCTCCTCCCTCACTCCCTGACGTTCTGTCTTCCACCTATTGCTCCACTATGGACATTCAGACATTTCCGCACTGCCCGCTGTCCAGAGACAGAGAAAGTGTTAGAGTAAATACCACTCCTGCTGACCTCTCTCCCGACTGAAGCACTTTCACTCTACTAAACTGAACTCAAAGAAGCTTAGTGTTACACATTCCACTGTGTTTACCGTATATCAGTACATTAACCAGTAAATACACACACTAACAAGCAGCACAAACAACACCAGCTCACAGCTATTAGCCTGCTGCTAACAGGGTGGCTCAACCATCACACATCTCAAACAGACTGCTTATGTGGTTTTTGATACTGCACAGCACACTTCTACTTTCCTCCATGTTTATAGATCACTAGCTGAATAATTTGAATAGCTGACTATTCCTCAGTTATGCTGGTGTTCGATTCCTTATTAAGGCTTCTGTTTAGGCTGGAACACGCGTGGATTTTAAACAAAGCATTCTATCATAAAAGCCGGCGCCATGGACTGTAAACCTGTATGTACAGTGTCATATAGTGTAATAATGAGAGCCTAGTACACAGAACCCTACGTAGCCTGAACCTCAAACTCATTTTCCTAAATGGTAAACTTCTCACAGCTGCCTGAGAAACACCTTGTTGGAATTCCAGCCCGCTTCACTGTTACATGGTGATGTCATCTCATAACACAGGCCTACATTGCCTGCCTACTAGCAAGCTTGGTACACCCTAACACAGCTCACAGAGAACTAAATCAGTAAACGCTGACCACATCCTGCTCCAGTTTAGCTTGTGAAGCCAGATCTACCAGTTAGAACAGATAGGAAGAGCTGACCAATCAGAGAACACTGGCTTAAAGAAACAGGAGCTCTAACATATATATATATATATTACATTCTGTCCACTGTATCAGCTCCACTGACCATACAGGAGCTACACGTACAGACTGTAGTTCATCTGATTCTCTGTATACTTTATTACTCTGTTCTTTAATGATCAGGAGTGTGGTGGTGGAGTTATTGGTGTGTGTTGTGCTGGTGTGAGTGGATCAGAGTGGAATTAAATTTTCAGATACAGCAAAGCAATTTTAATGTTATGGCTGCCCCACACACACACACACACACACACACACACACACACACACACACACACACATATATATATATATATATATATATATATATATATATATATATATATATATATATATATGTGTGTGTGTGTGTGTGTGTGTGTGTGTGTGTGTGTGTGTGTAATTAATTAATAATAATTAGTAATAATAATAAGTAATATATATCTATATAATTTAAATCTTACTCATTTAAATGTGTAATATTAACAAACACCCTGATTATAAATTATAAATATTACTGTTTTAAAGACAGTAGTAAGTATTTGAAGCCTGCTGTTTAGGAGAGCCACATATAACAGTGTGTCACACAGAGTCAGTAACCACATAATCAGGTCTATTAGAGATGTTGAACAAGTCCGCTTTGAGGCTAATGTGTAATGATTTAGTCATACTGTTAGCACATTGCTAATTGGACAGGTATAAGCTCCCATTACCTGTTAGCTGAATTAGCTGTGCATCTCCAGTGCATAACCAAAAAGGCAAACCCTAGACACCAAACATGTTTTGGCTGATTGACTACATTTGTGGTAGGTGAATATGGCGCAAATTTGGAGTTTGTCTGAATCATCGCTTTAACCTTTCTCATCTGGACAGCCAGGTTTTTTCTCTATGGCCAGTTTGTGGTCATTTAGTCTGGCCTCAGTCCTTTACTCACTCTTACTGTACCCGTGAAAGTCTATCCAGTGCTTGGCTTACATCTGCGAGGGTAAGAATGTGTGTGTGTGTGTGTATGTGCGTCAAGGCAATATCAGTGAGCACTGCCTGCCAAGCCGTGGGGGCCGGAAGGCAGCTACTACGGGTGATTTACAGGCGTTTATTACCGTTTAGGAGAATTTTCGTAACCAGATTGAGTGTGTGCAACAATAATGAGCCATCAGGAGGAAACGTATCATCGATAGGAAAGTCAGAGAGAGCATCACTCCATAGTACAGCACGCTGCCTGTCATATACCCAGCATTGTGTGTGTGTGTGTGTGTGTGTGTGTGTGTGTACGCACAAGACACTTGGCTCAGTTACAGCTCGTATAAACCCTTTAAACTCTACAGGCCCGTATGTGGGTTCACACTTCATATCTTCACTGTCATAACTTCAGGACCTACTAAATAATTATACTGAATAATTACTGAATAGTAGATGCTGAGTAGCTCATAGTAGATACTGAATCATTTATAGTAGATATAGTGGTTAATTTTTTTATTTTATTTAGAAATAAAATATGAATAATTTGTAGTAGTTACTAAATAATTCATGGAAGATACTGAATAATTTATAGTAGATACTGAATCATTTATAGTAGATACTGAATAAATAGTAGTTACTGAATAATTTATAGTAGTAAGTGAATAATTAATAGTAGATACTGAATTCATAGTAGATACTGAATCATTTATAGTAGATGCTAAATTATTTAGTAGTAGATACTGAATAAGAAGTGTGAAGCTCGTATGGTGAAAATAGTTGCAGTTTGGAAGTTGGATGAAACATAATTTATGACAGTTATGTGCAGCAAATAAAAACAAGTATCTCCCAAATAGCAATTTTAACAGTAAGGACAAAAACAGTATTTACTAGTATTTAACAGTACTTAAATATGTTTGAATGATTTTTAAGCATTTCTATTGGTCCATTCATGCACTATATAAACAGCAGTGTGTTCAAAATGAAAAAATAAAAATTGACAAAAATGGAGATACATGGTTCTTTGTTCAGCAATTATATATATATATATATATATATATATATATATATATATATATATATATATATATCATGTTATCGCTAGCTTAACTGACTAACAGAAAAGTAAGCGATTTAAAGAGACTGTCCTCCGGTATCTTTAGGTGTTACTTGTTTGGATTATAAAGTACTACATCAGTGTTTGATTTCTGTTTAATGAAACATGTTGAGACAAGTTCCAAACAAGTTTCAACTGCAGGCAGCTTTACATTATACCTCACAAGTGACATTTTCAGGTAAGTTAGTAACTAAAGTCTAAAGTCTGCTGTGACCTGTGAACTGGTCCAGGCTGGCAGTGGACCTCTGACGTAGTGTAAGCAGTGTTTCTGCTCAGAATGTTTAAACGTGTGTACATCTTTCCCCTGAGTCTCACTTACAAGGTAATATAGCAGCCAAAATATAAATAACACTCCATACATGTTACAGAGAGGAGAACATCAAGCTGCACCTTCTGTCCATCCTTCTACTGTGAGAAGACACCTCAACACTGTGGGTCTGAAAGGATGCATAGCTGTTCAATATGCTCCTCGCTGAGAAAAGGAGATACAGACATATCAAACAAAGAAGCTGAACACTGGACCAGCCACACCAGAATCCAGAACCAGGACTGATAGTCTGAACTGAGAGTGAGTCTGGACTGAAAGTAAGTAAACTGAAAGTGAGTCTAAACTGAAAGTGAGTCTAAACTGAGAGTGAGTCTTAACTGACAGTGAGTCTAAACTGAGAGTGAGTCTGAACTGAAAGTGAGTTTGAACTGAAAGTAAATCTGAACTGAAAGTGAGTCTGAACTGAAAGTGAGTCTGGACTGAGAGTGAGTCTGAACTGAAAGTAAGTCTGAACTGAGAGTGAGTCTAAACTGAGAGTGAGTCTGAACTGAAAGTGAGTCTGAACTGAAAGTGAGTCTGGACTGAGAGTGAGTCTGAACTGAAAGTAAGTCTGAACTGAGAGTGAGTCTAAACTGAGAGTGAGTCTGAACTGAAAGTGAGTTTGAACTGAGAGTGAGTCTAAACTGAGAGTGAGTCTGAACTGAAAGTGAGTTTGAACTGAAAGTGCGTCTGAACTGAAAGTGAGTCTGAACTGAGAGTGAGTCTGGACTGAGAGTGAGTCTAAACTGAGAGTGAGTCTGAACTGAAAGTGAGTTTGAACTGAAAGTGCGTCTCAGCTGAAAGTGAGTTTTGAACTGAAAGTGTGTCTGAACTGAAAGCGAGTCTGAGCTGAGAGTGAGACTGAACTGAGAGTGAGTTTGAGCTGAGAGTAAGTCTTAGCTGAGAGTCCAGAGAAGAACAGTAGCTGTAATGAAGGTAAAGAGTGAAACACTAAACATTGAAACTCCTGATATTGAATGTAGGTGTTGATGCTTCTGTCTAATCTTCTGTTCAATAACTTGTGTATATGTGAACGGGGGTCTCTGCCTCTGCACAGCACCATATGGAGGGTCTCACTTTCCCTGTTTTCCTGAAGCGTGTTTGTGTGACTGGGCAGTCGGTTGTCCTGCATGACGTTGCCCCTGTGAGAAAAGGAGAGTTTGAGACGTCACTTTATTGCTCAATGACTCTCCCCCTGCAGTGTGTCACTCTTTCTTTCTCTCTCCCCCCTTTCTGTTTTTCCCCACATACACACACACTCGCCTCTCTGACGTCTGTAAACGCACTGCAAAAAGGGGGGGCGGGGGTCAAGGGGGTTGTCATGCCAACCAGCCTTGCCTGGATGCCTGTCTGTATCACAGACAGCCTACAAAGGGTCAAGCGGTCCAGTAGTGTCCTGTCATAAAGAAGTAAATATTAACACACTCGTACAAACATACACGCATGCAGCACTTCCGACTCCCACTCCGGAGAAATTCCCTGCAGGAAATGATGTGGGACGAGGTCACAAACTGATTAATTTTTGGTGCGTATTTCTGTTACAGAGCACTAATCAATGTAGCGCAAGTTAACACTGTAGCAAATACTTAAACCAATGCCTTTGATTGTTATGTAACTTCAAATTAACACACATGATGTCTCCCGACTTGTAAACAGTATGTTTTACATGCAAAAACAAATATATGTTTAAAAATAAAATTGACACTGCAGATACTAAATACTTCATAGTCATTACTGAATAATTTATAGTAGTTACTGAAACATTGTAGTAGATACTGAATAAAATAAAAGCAGGTAATAATATTGAATACTGTGATTAGTTCATAGTAATTGCTAAATAAATTCATATTACACATTAAATAATGCATAGTAGATGCTGAATTATTCATATTAGGTATTGAATAATTAATAGCAAATATTTCATAGTACATGCTAAATAATTTATATAAATACTGAATCATTTATAGTAGATAAATAATGAATAGAAGGTACTGAATAATTCATAATGGATACTCAATAACATATAGTAGATACTCAATAACATAGATACTGAATAATTTATAGTAAATGCTGAATAATTTATAGTAGATACTGAATAATTAATAGTAGACACTGAATAATATATAGTAGATACTAAAAAGTGTAGATGCTAAATATTTATTGTAGATGCTAAATAATTTATAGTAGATACTGAATAATTTATAGTTGATGCTGAATAATTCATAGTAGATACTGAAAAATTCATAGTAGATACCGAATAATTCATAGTAGATACTGAATCATTTATATTAGATACTGAATCATTTATAGTAGATACTGAATAATTAATATTAGATAATAAATATTTTATAGTAGATACTGAATAATTTACAGTAGATGCTGAATAATTTATAGTAGATACTGAATAATTCATAGTAGATACTGAAAAATATATAGTAGATACTGAATAATTTATTGTAGATGCTAAATAATTCATAGTAGATACTGAATAATTCATAGTAGATACTGAATAATTCATAGTAGATACTGAATAATTTATAGTAGATACTGAATAATTCATGCTAGATACTGAATAATTTATAGTAGATACTAAATACTTCATACTAGATACTGAATAATTTATTTTAGATACTGGATATTAGTTCCAGTATAGGGTTGTGCCCATGGTAGTGAAGCATGGTGGCGGGGGCATCATGACATGTACTGGGGCTTCAGTAGGACCTTCGTAAGCAGAATGTGGAGGCTATAACTGCCAACAGCAGCTTTACAACAGAGTACTAATGTCATTAATTTGTGCTGTATATATATATTTTCCTTAGATTTTTTTATTAACTATTAGTTTATAGTTAAGTGATATTACGTGTGCATTTCAATCAAATCAGATCAAAGTGTATTTGTAACATACATGGTACACCTAGCAGTGGAATGCTTTGATGACTGCAGCTCACATAAAACAATAAGATATTAATAAAAATTCATAATAAATAATAATCAAAAATAAAATAACACACATGAACTTGATGTATTCACCGGAAGTGTACTGAGTAGCAACCAAAGTGTCTGAATGCTTGTTTCCTTTCAACATGTGAGCGCGCACATACATAGCCAGTCCTAAAATCAGCCTTAATGCACAACCCTGCGTGTGTGAGCCTGACGTCCTGTGGCCTCTTTGTTTTAAAGAACAGTGTAACTTTAAACAGCTTGTTTTATTTACTGATACAGACTATTTTACCAAAGCTGTGCGCGCTCTTATTTAGGCTGCTGGAACTCTGTCCCATAACACTGGCTGAATTCAATAAACTTTAAATGGTTTATACGTCACACACACACACAGTCGTTTTCAGGTTCAGACAGTTTTAAAAGACTTTCATGTTAGCTGACCTGCTCGCTGGCTCCACAAATAATATTTAGAATTGCTGCTGGCAGTCGTCCGGCACAGGGCAGTCACATCTACCAGAATGTGGTCAATAAACTATCGCAAGTGTGAGATGAGTGTAGATTCTACTGACCTGTTCGCTCTCAGAAAAACTGTTCTTTCACAGCTCCTGTAGTGAAGTGGAGAGGACGCTGAATTTATCTGTACACACCAGCACTTACAGCAACTTTACGTTATGACTATCTTAAATTAAAAACTTAGAATCATTATGATGGAACTCTGACTCTGACAGGGAGAACAGCATGTCCGTAATTCCCACTCCGCGTACGAAACGCCAGCAATAGCTCTGTGTAACTGTGAAGGAGTGAGTACGAGACCCTCTCACCAGAACTGAGCAACACGTTTCACCTCCACAGCAACATCTCTGGATCTTCAGCAGCTGTAAGAAGCAGCTCAGTATTCCCAGCATGGACATCATAGCAGAGTTGGAGAGGAGACGGAGAAGATGCAGAGAAATTCTGGGACTGTCTTTTTCTGGTTGAGCTAAAAGAGATAAAAGGATGTAGGACCGCTGTCTTTGCCAGTGTTGTGCCAAACTCCGAATCTGGGTCATATGGATGCTACACATTACACTCTGTGAGTGGACTCTGTAGCGTCTGTATACCTGTGTGACGCACCTGCAGGTAAAGAAGAGTCAAATTTTGTACCTTCAGCTCGGCAACAAACACACATATGCAGCTAAACGTGAGGGACTGTATATAAGACGAGGGACAGTGGTGTAACAGTAATTTACACTCTGCAACTGTAGGGGGAGTCCTGGAGCCAAAACACCAGATCTCGCATAACACTGCTTTGAAGCTTTGATCTTATGGAGAGAGCAGAACATCAAGCTGCTTCAGGTCTCAGAACATCCCCAGGTGTTTCTGTCCACCCTTCCACGTTAAGAAGACTCCTCAACACTGTGGGTCTGAAAGGATGGTCATGCCCCAAAAGATGCCCCAGAATTCAAAAATGTGTAGCCTACTTAGGCACACTCTAGGCGGCCTTACTGACACGCTCACCTGTAGCGGAGAGAAATTTACATCTTGACCCTTTGTTATATTCTAAACCTAACATTCAGTGTCTGACCTTTGGAGGGATGTAAAGCATCAGAGAAGCCAAACTACACACACCAATAAAGTTCATAACAGACTTAGCAGTGTTGCGCCGTCCAGTGATGCTGCATCCGAGGTTTGAAAAGAGGAAGCACACTTCCAGCTTGGCAGCACCACGTGAGGCCTAGCCAGCAGGTGGGAACAGGACACGACTAAATTTGGGAAAAAAATCACTCAGCATTCTGTTCAGCTTTCCAAACTAGCAACAGTCACTGCAAAAGAATGCACCTGTGGGCGGAGCATGGACAGGTCAGTTAGGAACATTTCCTCACACACCTGAGAAGACTGTGCACGGCCAGATGCTCATTGCCTCATATGGACACAACAGCTTGATTTACTTCATTTATAAACACCAGGACATGACGTGGACCAACAGGAAGGTCTAAATCCTCTAACATGGACAATCGTTTGAGTGCTCTTATTAAACATAATCTATTGTCTACGTATATTATCTGTTATGTCTGTGTTTATATTATGTTTATGTTGCATATGTATGTATGTATATATATATATATATATATATATATATATATATATATATATATATATATATATATATATATATCAAGGTTATATGTAATTCAGATAGATAGATAGATAGACAGACAGTTATATGTATGTAATTCAGATAGATGGATAGATAGACAACCAGATAGATAGACAGATGGTTATATGTATGTAATTCATATAGATAGATAAGATAGATGGTTATATGTATGTAATTCATATAGATAGATAGACAGATAGACAGACGGTTATATGTATGTAATTCATATAGATAGATAGATAAGATAGATGGTTATATGTATGTAATTCATATAGATAGATAGATAAGATAGATGGTTATATGTATGTAATTCATATAGATAGATAGATAGATAGATAGACAGACAGACAGATAGATGGTTATATGTATGTAATTCATATAGACAGATAGATAGATGGTTATATGTATGTAATTCATATAGATAGACACAGATAGATAGATAGATAGATAGATAGATAGACACAGATAGATAGACAGACAGATAGATAAATAGACGGTTATATGTATGTAATTCAGATAGATAGATAGATAGATAGACACAGATAGATAGACAGACAGATAGATAAATAGACGGTTATATGTATGTAATTCAGATAGATAGATAGATAGATAGACACAGATAGATAGACAGACAGATAGATAAATAGACGGTTATATGTATGTAATTCAGATAGATAGATAGATAGATAGACACAGATAGATAGACAGACAGATAGATAAATAGACGGTTATATGTATGTAATTCAGATAGATAGATAGATAAGTAGATAGATGGGACACACATTTGAGTTCTTATTCTGGGATGTGTTGGGAGGAGAAGCTGTTGTTATTAGCGACGGTGGCGTACGTATATAACGTTAGTCTTGATGTGTGTGTGGAGCTGAGGGGCAGTAGCTGTTAAAAGTAGCTTTTTTACCACTGTATAAATTCATTACGGCTTTAATTGGGCCAATTAAACTCCTGCCCTCTAGCCTGAGGTGACAGGAGTTCAAAGGAAGCTGTTAAAAAGCATGAGTGTGCATTAGAGTGTGAGTTTTGGGGGAGGGGGTCTTTCTACAGTGTGTGTGTGTTGAACGTGGGGTCTGACTGTGTGTGTGGGCAGGAGTGTGTGTGTGTGTGTGTGTGTGTGTGTCATAATGGGGTATATTTTACTATAATGAGGTAGCAGGATGTCTGGACACTAACCGTTTCCCACCTGTGGCTCACTTCCCCCATCAGAGGGGTGAGAAGGGTAAGAGTGGCACAGTGTGTGCGTGTGTGTTTTTGTACATCATGAGGACAAAAGTACTCGACTTTGTTCTAAAATCAGAGAATTTATTAAAAAGAAACGTATTGTTTTGTCCGATTAGGTGTCTCCGGGCGTTCTGGGACAAAGTGAACAGGGATGCTCGAGAGTTTCAGCAGGCGTGAGAATGTGGCTTCACAGTGGCTTGTGAAAAAAAACCCAGTTCTTAGCATTAAAATCTGGTTCTATTAAACGCAACCAGACGAACATGCCTGTTTAACGCTTGTACACGTTCTACTCGCTTTAGAAGAGATTTGTTCTGCCCTCAGTAGTAGACTGAGCAGGTAGCAGAAAGCTAACAGGCTAATGCTACTGTAATAAAAGACAGACTTCATGTTTAAGCCTTTATAGAAGTGTTATTACTAACAGTGTCAATATTTAAACTACACCTGACATAAACACTGCTGGCCAGCGCTGACATGGTGAGCATATGAGGAGCGTTATTGAAGCCGTGACACATTTCTACATTATTTCTACATTAGTTATTGCTGTAACGTCACTGCTTTATGGTCTTCTGCCTGTATCTGACTCACACGCAGTTTAAATACATGACTTTATTACCATGATTATTACATGTAGGTTATTACAATATTACTCTCCCGCAAATTCATTTTTCTGATCGATTGCAAGGAACACAGACTTTCAAACATTACAAATTATTACCAGTTTATATATATATATATATATATGTGTGTGTGTGTGTGTTATATATGTGACTAACCTCCTGAGCATGTTCAAAAACAAGCGTGTGTTTTGGGGGGAACTGTGATTCGATGCAACTCGTTTTTAAGTGATCGGTGATGTGACAGCGCGAACTTGAGGACCAGGCCACACACACACACACACACACACACACACCGACATTCACACACACACGCTGCACTAATGGATTATGCACTTAAACACACTCAGCCACCCAAGAGACCCCCATCAGGGCATGCAGGCTGAGAGAGAGAGAGAGAGAGCGAGAGAGTTATGGAGTGACTAACTTCACTCTTTCTTTTATTCTTTTCCCAGCTGTGTCTTCAAACAGCTCTTTGATGTGGGGAAATTAAAGGAGCGAGTGTGTCAATATCTCCCTCCATTCCTCCATCGCTCCTGCACACTCATCCACTTCCCTCCCTCCATCTCTCTGTGCGTGCTCACTTTCTTCTCTCCGTCTGACCCAACAAACCAGAGTGTGACCTCCTCACCACACCCTGTGTGTCTCTGTGTGTGTCTGTGTCTGTATGTATCTGTGTGTTTATCAGTGTGTGTGGAAATGTGTGTATCTGTGCCGGTGTGTGTGTGTGTGTGTATCTGTGTGTTTTTAGTGTGTGTGTGTGTGTGTGTGTTTTTCAGTGTGTGTGTGTACGTGTGTATATGTGTGTGGTTTTCAGTGTGTGTGTGTATATGTGTGTGGTTTTCTGTGTGTGTGTGTGTATCTGTGGTTTTCAGTGTGTGTGTATGTGTGTATCTGTTTGTGTTTTTCAGTGTTTGTGTGTGTGTGTATCCGTGTGTGTTTTTCAGTGTGTGCATGTGTGTATCTGTGTGTTTTTCAGTGTGTGTGTGTGTGTATCTGTGTGTTTTTCAGTCTGTATGTGTGTATCTATGTGTGTTTTTCAGTGTGTGTGTGTGTATCCGTGTGTGTGTGTATCTGTGTGATTTTCAGTCTGTATGTGTGTATCTATGTATGTTTTTCAGTGTGTGTCTCTGTGTATCTGTGTGTTTTTCAGTGTGTGTGTGTGTATCTGTGTGTTTTTCAGTCTGTATGTGTGTATCTATGTGTGTTTTTCAGTGTGTGTGTGTGTATCCGTGTGTGTGTGTGTATCTGTGTGATTTTCAGTCTGTATGTGTGTATCTATGTGTGTTTTTCAGTGTGTGTGTGTGTGTGTATCCGTGTGTGTGTGTATCTGTGTGATTTTCAGTCTGTATGTGTGTATCTATGTATGTTTTTCAGTGTGTGTATCTGTGTGTTTTTCAGTGTGTGTGTGTGTGTATCTGTGTGTTTTTCAGTCTGTATGTGTGTATCTATGTGTGTTTTTCAGTGTGTGTGTGTGTATCCGTGTGTGTGTGTATGTGTGATTTTCAGTCTGTATGTGTGTATCTATGTGTGTTTTTCAGTGTGTGTGTATCTGTGTGTTTTTCAGTGTGTGTGTGTATCTGTGTGTTTTTCAGTCTGTATGTGTGTATCTATGTGTGTTTTTCAGTGTGTGTGTGTGTATCCGTGTGTGTGTGTATCTGTGTGATTTTCAGTCTGTATGTGTGTATCTATGTGTGTTTTTCAGTGTGTGTGTGTGTGTATCCGTGTGTGTGTGTGTGTATCTGTGTGATTTTCAGTCTGTATGTGTGTATCTATGTGTGTTTTTCAGTGTGTGTGTGTGTGTGTATCCGTGTGTGTGTGTATCTGTGTGATTTTCAGTCTGTATGTGTGTATCTATGTGTGTTTTTCAGTGTGTGTGTGTGTGTATCTGTGTGATTTTCAGTCTGTATGTGTGTATCTATGTGTGTTTTTCAGTGTGTGTGTGTATCCGTGTGTGTGTGTATCTGTGTGATTTTCAGTCTGTATGTGTGTATCTATGTGTGTTTTACAGTGTGTGTGTGTGTGTGTGTGTGTGTATCCGTGTGTGTGTGTGTGTGTATCTGTGTGATTTTCAGTCTGTATGTGTGTATCTATGTATGTTTTTCAGTGTGTGTGTCTCTGTGTATCTGTGTGTTTTTCAATATGTTTGTGCTTATGTTTGTATCTCTGTGAATCTGTGTGTGTTGGTCAGTATGTGTGTATCTCTGTATCTGTGTTTTTCAGTATGTGTGTATGTATGTGTGTAACTGTGTGTATCAGTGTGTTTGTGTGTGTATTTGTGTGTCTGTATCTGTGTGTTTTTCTGTGTGTGTGAATGTGTGTGTCTGTGTGTATCAGTGTGTTTGTGTGTCTCTTTGTATCTGTGTGTGTTTTTCAGTGTGTGTGTGTGTTTTGTGTGTATCTGTGTGTGTTTTCAGTGTGTGTATGTGTGTGTGTGTGTGTGTGTGTGTCTGTATGTGTGTATTGGAGAGTGTCTCTTTCTCTGTGTATCTTTGTGTATTGGTGTGTGTATGAGTGTGCCTCTGTGTATCTGTGTGTGTTTTCAGTGTGTGTGTATTGGAGTGTGTCTCTTTCTCTGTGTATTGGTGTGTGTATGAGTGTGCCTCTGTGTATCTGTGTGTGTTTTCAGTGTGTGTGTATTGGAGTGTGTCTCTTTCTCTGTGTATTGGTGTGTGTATGAGTGTGCCTCTGTGTATCTGTGTGTGTTTTCAGTGTGTGTGTATTGGAGTGTGTCTCTTTCTCTGTGTATTGGTGTGTGTATGAGTGTGTCTCTGTATAAGCTGTATGTCTCTCTGTGTACATCTGTATGTGTTTCTCCCTGTATGTGTGTCTCTATCTGTATATTTGTGTGTGTCTATATCTGTTTGAGTGTCTCTCTCTCTCTCTCTCTCTCTCTCTCTCTCTCTCTATATATATATATATATATATATATATATATAGTGTGTATGTGTGTATTTGTGTGTCTGTGTGTGTGTGTGTATTAGTGAGTTATAATGGTGTATGTGTGAAAAGTTTGATTAACTGTATTAACTGTTTTTCTCTCCCCCCTCTTTCTCTCTATCTCTCCCCTCTTTCTATCTCTCCCCTTTCTCTACCTGTTCCTGTTTTTTCTCCTCTCTTATTTCTGTTTCTCTCTAAATTCTTCTCTCTCTCCACTTTTCTCCCCACTGTCTCCCTCTCTCTGTTAATCTCTCTCTCTGGAAACTCCTCACTCTCTTGCTGTGCTGTGTGTGACTGCGTATTTCCATCGTGTGTGTGTGTGTGTGTGTGTGTGTGTGTGTGTGTGTGTGTGTGTGTGTGTGTGTGTGTATGCTAAATTAACCTCTCTCTGTATTCTCTCCGTGGTGTGGGTTGGAGGTTAATGTTTTCTTGTGTGTTTCTCTCTACAGACCCCACTGTACCCCACTGCCCCCCCCCCCCCCCATCTCTTCTCTCAGTCTTTCCTTCACCCTGGAGAGAACGACAGCGAGTGCCAGAGAGAGAGAGAGAGAGAGAGAGAGAGAGAGAGAGTAAAGTGCAAATAAAGTGAAAATAAAAAGAGAGAGTCTGAAGGGTGTGTGTGTGCACAGCAGGTTTATTTTACATTGTGGGGACCAAAAACTCTATGAACAGGATTTTGTCCCCACACTGTGGCGTAAACCTGATGCACACTCATGTTATGGAACCACAGGCTGTAAATCAGTACAGTTGGAGCTGAGGGTAGGGTTACGGTTCGGTTACGGCTAGTAGTGGTTCTGGTTAATGTTTGGGTCCGTCTCCAGGAACTGGAGAGAAGTCCCCACAATTCACAGAAACAAGACCGAGTGTGTGCGTGTGCAGGCTATTTCAGGGCTCATGTAGGACCTTTCAAATCCTATATTTATTTATAACTTAGGTTAACACAACTGAGAGAGAGAGAGAGAGAGAGAGAGAGAGAGAGAGAGAGGGCAAGGAGAAAGTGAAGAAGAGGAAGAAGAAGAAGGTGAGAGAGAAAGAAGATGGAGAGAGTGCAGAGAGAAGAAGAGGGAGAAGAAGAAGGAGGAAGACAGACAGAATGAGGGACACATGCAAAAAGAGAAGAAGGCAGGAAAGAAAGTGAAAGAGTGGAGTGAGAGAGGGGGGAGTAAGAAAGAAGAAAGAGTGAGAGTAAGAGAGAGAGAGACTGGTCAGCACAGATTGACAGATATGAAATGAAACAAAGGGCCTTTTAGCATTTTGTAGTGATAATCAGAGAAAGGGG
>CM038705.1:1410990-1488490 GCA_021613375.1 Megaleporinus macrocephalus
GGTGGGAACGGAAAGTGGCGGCCTTTTTTTAGCCCCGACCCCGGAGTTTCCCTACATCTCGCCGGTGTCTGCTCTGCTGCGAGCGCCTTACTCACTGCGCACGCTGTTATTCTTCCTGCAGAAAACATCCTGTGGCTTCAGGTCACCAACTCCTCAGTGTTGACGCTCGGAGGTTGCACCCGGCTGAACTCTGGGTGACTCCGGAGCTCTGTAATTCTGCGGTAACGTTAAGAGGGTGCCTCCTGCTAACTGCTTCAAGGCCGCTGCCGAGCGATCCTGCGCGGGGTCGCTAACTTTAGCGGCGGGGGTCATCGGGAGCTGTTCTTGGAGGTGGTCTCCGGCCATGGGAAATTCTGCGCAGCGCCGTGACATTGCTTTTGTGGGACGGCCATGTTTCCCTGCTGAGCTAAACCCAGCAGCGTCTGATCTGATTACTGAAGCACTTTCTCTCCTTTGTCCTTTCAGAACGACCAAGAGTTCGACTCGGCGATCGACCACCACAGGTTCAAGTCTCTTCCAGCCATCAGCGGCAGAGCCAACGACCTCAGCTCACTGGAGGTGCGTCTCCCAGCCAGCGTCTGTCTGTCTGTCTGGAGTCTCTTTTACACTTAAACCCAGAACACAAACCAGTGAACACCATCTCATGTCTCCAACTGAACCGGTGTGAATAGGGGACCCCGTTCTAGAGCAGAGATCAACATTCCCAGACAGGTTAAAGAGGGGAGAACATTCTAGAACAGCATGAATGCAGACCAACTTTAAGGAACATTCTAAAACAGTGTGGATGGGGACCGAATGTTTTAGGGGTATGGGGTACAGTATTCTAGAACAGTGTGCCTGTGGAACAAAATCCAGAACAATGACGCAATAGAACAGTGTGCGTGGGGAACAGCATAATAGAAAAGGAAGAATGGAGTACAGCAATCTAGCACAGCTCAATGTGGGAAAACATAGTAGCACATGTGAATAGAGGACAGCTATCTAGAACAGTGTGGATGGGAAACAGCTATCTAGAACAGTGTGGATGGTAAATGACACACTAGAACTGTGTGGATGGGGAATGACATACAAGAGCAAAATGGTTTGGGAAACTAGTCTAGAACAGTGAGGAAGAAGAACTGTATTCTAGAACAGTATGGATGGAGACTGACATACTAGAACAATATGGGTGTGGAACTGTAGTCTAGAACAGTGAGGAAGAAGAACGGTAGTCTAGAACAGTATGGATAGGGAACAGTATTCTAGATCTGTGTGGATGAGGAATAACATACTAGAACAATATAAGTGTGGAACTGTAGTCAAGAATAATGAGGAAGAAGAACTGTATTCTAGAACAGTGTGAATATGGTAGAACATTCTGGACACTGATAACAGTGAGGGTGGGTTCTGTTGGAGAACGTTGGGCTCTGGGTTTTGTGGTATTGCTGCTTTATGATTGGAGGAGTTCAGGTAGAGCTATAAACACGCTTGGTGTCCACGCTCTCATATCTGACATATAGTTTAATTAATATTAATGTAATATTAATAATAATAATAAGATTCATATGTAAACAGTCTGCAGCTCACATGCTTATCTTACACATAGGAATGTGATCATTACCGGGTGGGTCTGACGTTACTCTCTCTCCTTCGTACAGCTGAAGCCCACTCTCTCTCAGCTCCATGCTGACCTGAAGTCGTTCGAGCACCACTTTGAGTGGCTAAACAAAGTGACGCGGAAGCACCACCACAGCTCAGCGCCGAAACTGGGAGAGATGATCTCGCACATCAAGGGACTGATCACCTCACTACACCGTCAGGTAAATCTAATCTACTCCACACACACCTCTATATCCACCAGCACCACTAAGACCAGGGTGAAGAACCCCAGCAGATACATTACAACAAACACCACCATGATTAAAATAACTGAACAGGTCAGATACAGGACCTGCACAACCCTGACCCAAAGATTAAACTACCTTCTGATATTTATTTAGATCTCCTGACCTTTCATATCAGTCCACAAAGTTCTGATTATAATATTGATTACTGGGGTCTTTATTAGCTGCGTTAGCAGTCGGGTCCTGCTGCCATCATTTGCACATCCAACTTCATCATTTGCTAATCGATGCACTAATGACACACGTGAGATTTTATGTAACGGTAATAATCATACTTAATCTTACCTCTTTATAGCACAACAATGTTTCTGTTAGAATTAAACGGGCTGCTTTCGTTACTTTGCCGTTAAGTCTGGTATACGTAAATGAGCTGTAACTAATGAGCAACATAAGCAGCCACCAGGGGGCACCCTAACAACCTCTGGGTTGTAACTTAACTTACTTTAGCAGAGCCATGACGTAACAGACAGTTTTCTATGTAGATGTATAGAAGTTAGACAGCTGGTAGCATCACATTAGCTAAACTTGGGGTCCCCAGAGGGCTAGAGGCGACCCCGGTGGGGCCACAACATGTTAAGTGCAGTGATTTCTGTCCGGCCCGTGTGGACTCGCCGGCATAAACAGGACTGAAGGTGTAACCGTGTGTAACGGAGACCAACAGGCTCAGTGGGCGTCGTCTTCCTCCAGTGTCTCTTCTCCTCACGGCCCTCTCTCGCTTCTCTCTCCTCAGATGATGCGAGTGGAGGCCCCTCGGATTCCGGTGCCTTCCCCCTCCCTCCCTCCTCCCCCCTCGTTCCACTGGGAGATGGATCAGTCGTCCCAGGAGCTCCTGCAGAGATTCCGGCTGTTCTGCGACTGGGCGGCGCGCGCCTTCCTCAGCCTCAAGTCCAAGATGCAGGCGTGATGGGCCACGGCCAGTCACCACCCACCTTCACTACAACCACAGCCAACGGCCACCCGTCATCGGCAAGACCCCCCGTCCCCCCCGGCAAGGCCGCTGAGCGAACAGACAGCCTAAACTCCGCCGTCCCGTCCCATTTCATCTACAGCCTTCTTCACCCTGTCCACTTTATTTGCATCAGTCCTGTTTGTTATTTATGTATTTATTTATTTATTGAGCAGTTATTTAGTTATTTATTTGGTGTCGTTATTTATTTGATTCTTCGGAAAAGAAAAGTCATCTTGTTTCCCAGTTTTTTTTTTAATATCATTATTATTATTGTTATTATTATTATTATTATTATTATTATTATTATTATTATTTTTATTATTATTTTTAAGCTTTGCTTCTCCCTCCTCTGTCTTCCAGACAGTCTTCATCTTCCACTTTAACAAATCAGACATTTCTCATGCCCCGCTCTCTCTCTCTCTCTCTCTCTCTCTCTCTCTCTCTCTCTCTCTCTCTCTCTCTCTCTCTCTGCCGGGCATGTGTTCGCATTTTGTTTCCAAGGTTACAATGTTTTGCCACTAGATGTAGCAATATCGCTGGGTGTGTAAGGTGTGTGTGTGTGTGTCGGTGCCGGATGAGAAATTCTGCGAGAACGTACAAAGTGTCATGAAGCACTGACCTAAAAAAACTCTCCTCTCCGCTTCTGCTGCTTCTTCTTTGCACAGCACGTTTGGGTTTACAGCTCGGAATTCTGGGATTCCGAACCTGGAAAACGGGAAAAACAAAGGAAAGAAAAACAACCCAAGCCTTAAAATACTATGTATTGTGATATTGTGATACTCTGGTAATGTACAGATGTACATACGCGTTCCCGAATGTAAATTGTCTGTATAGCGTAAGCGTGTACTATATTATAGTTTTCTATGATACGAGGCCCCGTCGCTCTGGCAGTTCTAGCTTTTATCACTGTGTCGCAATATCAACGTTCTTCTGTTCTGGTTTTGTTTTTGTTTTCTGTTTTTTAAGTATTTTGATACGCTATTTACTATTTATTACATTTTTCATGTTATTTATTTTCACGAAACGGAAGCAAGCCTTCCGTCTTTTTATACTTTTTATACTTCTAATCAGGCATTATCGTCTCTATTGAAATTATTCCTATGCTCTACGGAACCTCTGTGTTCTACTCTCCACGCGCGCTGTACGTCATGTGGTTTTCTGACAGAAAGGTAAAAGGTGTGCCGGATACAATAAAGGAATTCATGTGCAGAAGCGTCGCCGTCCTGCTTTTGATTTGGAAAAGCCTCGTCTCCCCAACAAACCCGCTGCTTTCGATAAACTGGCGGTGGATCTTTTTCCAGGTTTATGCTCGGCCGGGACGTAAACAAGGTTATTCACGGTGGTTTGGTGCGAAACGCTCTGCAGAAACTCGACGCTCCCTCACAGAAACTCAAAATGGTTATGAGTATGATGTCTGAGATGATGTTTGTGAGCAGATTGTTGGCCTTAAACTCCAGTTGTGGCGGAGGGATACGTACAAAAACAAAATAGTCCCCAAAGAAACAGCATTGTTTCAGCCGGACATAGTAAACGTAGAGTGGAGTTTAATAAAACCGGCTCACGTTTTATTCTAAAGTTTAAAACTTAAATTCTAAAAGCTCCGCTTGGATGGCGTGTGGTTTTGGAAAATCTTGATATTTTTTAATTTTCACAGGTTACTTTAGGATTAAACCTTTAACTGGTTTCTGCTTCCATCAACCACCACCACTGTGGGTCAATATGTCTGTCTACACTAAACCATTTCACAAGTGAACAAGTCAAATACATATAAATAAATAAATAAATAATTAAACATAATGGCACAAATGGTTAAGCTGGTTCCTAAAGGGTTCTCCAGACAATGGGCTTCGTTCACTAATCGTTTTTTCTTAAATGTGTTCCTGAGAAGCTTCTAAGTAAAATTCATGACATGTTCTTAAAACTCAGAACTCCTGACCGGCTGCAGGTCCTCTTCTTCTTCCCTGAGAACAAATACCACATACCAAAACACTGTTAAATGATCAGAATCATCCTGAAACCTGCGCTAGTGGGTTTAAATAAGAACGGCTGGTGAACGAGAACCAATAAGGGTTCTATATGGAACCTTGAACACTTAAAGAACAGCTTTTTAACGCAGAAGAGCTTCTAAGCTGGTTGCAATGTTTCTGTAGTAAACCTCTGGTTCAGTGTAGCACCAGAGAAAAGGTTCTGCTATCGAGGTTCTAACAATAGAGGAACCTTATTTGGTGCTATGTAGAACCCATTCTTCAACTCAGGCCTCAACAGAACCAGCCCTTTTAACGGTGTACGAGCACAACATCGAGAACAGGCGTTTCAGGCCTTCGGGCGCCTTTCCGCGAAAAAAAGACTACATTACCCAGAAACACTAGCGCGCAGACCAGCGAACGCATTGGAAGCGTTTATCTCGGCTCACGAGCCGGCGCTCGCGCTCCTGCATGCAGACTCCAACTACATACGATCCGGTTTAAAGGTCTTTCGTACGTTTGCGCGTGTTTAAACGAGAATCGGCGCTAATTCTGCAGCAGTTTATCCGCATCGCCGCCGCCGACCAATGAGAGGAGGGAAGCGGTGCGCAGGGCGAGCCAATCAGCGTGCTCGTTGGTGGGAGGTGGCGGCAGGCGGGTGACTGCTGGTTAGTTTGCGCTCTGGATTGTTGTTAAGGTTGTTCGGACCAGCACTGCGGACTTTCCGGCCGATTTCAGTGCAAAAAACGCGCCGCTTTGAAGTTTAAGCCACAGTCACGCGCGTGGAACGTGCGCGCTGTGCGTGAGGGCGCGAGTACATGGAACAATAGCGCGCGGCTTCAGAAAAGCAGACGGAGAGATGGAGCCGAGCAGGCCGGCTCGAGACTGGACCGATAAAACTAAGCGATCGGCGATTAAATAATCGATCATCCGGGTTCATGATCGCGGGAGGTGAGTGCGCCGATCATATTAACCCGTTTTGTCTTAATCTCGTGCACGTATTTGTCATTTCCACGAGACAACACACAGCAGGGACACACAGGAGGAGGGAGGGAGAGGGAGGGGGAGGAGGAGGAGGAGGAGGAGGGGGGGGGGTTTAAAGGGGAAGGCTGATCAATAATCAGCCGATGCTTCAGCAGCGCGTGCTGACCTGCATCACTCCTGCTCTTTGATCAGGAAGTAACATACTGGCATTTAAATCACGTGACTCGCGGCTCTGACTTCAAAGTTCCTCATTATATGATGAAGTGATCGCGTACAGACGCACGCGCGTGTTTCAATGGCTCCTAGATCAATAGAGTGTGTGATGCTGAATCAGTGTTTCTCACGGGGTCCTGGAAGACCACTGACCTGCACCTTTTCACCTGTCCGCTCACCTGATCTGTCGCTGAGTAAGAGAGAGAGTGTTAGAGAGAGTGATGAAGAGTGATAGAGATGGAGAGTGATAGTGATGAAGAGTGATAGAGAGAGATATAGCGAGAGTGATGGAGAGTGATAGTAAGGAAGAGTAATAGAGATAGTAATAAAGTGAGTGATAATGATGAAGAGTAATAGAGGCAGTGATAGAGAGAGTGATAGAGTGATGGTGTTAGAGAGAGTGATGTAGTGTGATAGTGATTTAGAGTGATAGTGATGAAGAGTAAGAGAGGTAGTGTTAGAGAGAGTGATATAGTGTGATAGTGATGGAGAGTAATAGAGATAGTGATAGAGTGATGGAGAGTGATAGAAATAGTGTTAGAGAGAATGATGTAGTGTGCTAGTGATAGAGAGAGTGATGGTGAGTAAGAGAGGTAGTGTTAGAGAGAGTGATGTGATGGAGAGTGATAGAGAGAGTGATGGTGAGTAAGAGAGGTAGTGTTAGAGAGAGTGATGTGATGGAGAGTGATAGAGAGAGTGATATAGTGTGATAGTGATGGAGAGTGATAATGATGGAGAGTAATAGAGATAGTGATAGAGTGATGGAGAGTGATAGAAATAGTGTTAGAGAGAATGATGTAGTGTGCTAGTGATAGAGAGAGTGATGGTGAGTAAGAGAGGTAGTGTTAGAGAGAGTGATGTGATGGAGAGTGATAGAGAGAGTGGTGTAGTGTGATAGTGATGGAGAGTGATAGAGAGAGTGATGTAGTGTGATAGTGATGGAGAGTGATAGAGAGTGATGGTGAGTAAGAGAAGTAGTGTTAGAGAGAGTGATGTAGTGTGATAGTGATGGAGAGTGATAGAAAGAGTGATTGTGAGTAAGAGAGATAGTGTTAGAGAGAGTGATGTGATGGAGAGTGATAGAGAGAGTGGTGTAGTGTGATAGTGATGGAGAGTGATAGAGAGAGTGATGTAGTGTGAGTGATGGAGAGTGATAGAGAGTGATGGTGAGTAAGAGAAGTAGTGTTAGAGAGAGTGATGTAGTGTGATAGTGATGGAGAGTGATGTCGTGTGATAGTGATTGAGAGTGATGTCGTGTGATAGTGATTGAGAGTGATAGAGAGAGTGATGTAGTGTGATAGTGATAGACAGTGAAAGAGAGAGAGATGGAAAGTTAAAGTGGGAGAGAGAGTGATGAAGAGTGATAGAGAAAGTGATGGACGGTGAAAGAGGGAAAGAGAGTGATGGAGAGTGATATATATAGAGAGAGAGTGATAAAGAGTGGAACACTGTGACAGGTATAGTTTGAGAGACAGAGACAGATAGATGTATAGAGAGAAAGACAGACAGAGAGAGAGAGAGATACAGCTTGACAGAGAGGACCAGAGTGTGAGAAAGAGACAGAGTGACAGGGACAGACAGAGAGAGAAACAGTGTAATAAGAGAGACACAGACAGACAGAGAGAGAAACAAAGTGAGTAAGAGACAGACAGACAGAGAGAGAGACAGAGTGAGTAAGAGAGACAGACAGACAGAGAGAAAAACAGAGTGAGTAAGAGAGACAGACAGACAGAGAGAGAAACAGAGTGAGTAAGAGAGACAGACAGACAGAGAGAGAAACAGAGTAAGAGAGACAGACAGACAGAGAGAGAAACAGAGTGAGTAAGAGAGACAGACAGACAGAGAGAGAAACAGAGTGAGTAAGAGAGACAGACAGACAGAGAGAGAAACAGAGTGAGTAAGAGAGACACAGACAGACAAACAGAGTAAGAGAGAGAGACAGACAGAGAGAGAGAAACAGTGAGTCAGAGAGAGAAACATAGTGAGTAAGAGAGACAGACAGAGAGAGAAACAGAGTAAGAGAGACAGACGGACAGACAGAGAAAGAAACAGAGTAAGAGACGCAGAAACAGAGTAAGAGAGACAGAGAGAGAAACAGTGAGTTAGAGACAGACAGACAGAAAGAGAAACAGTGAGAGAGACAGACAGACAGAGAGAGAGACAGAGTGAGTAAGAGAGACAGACAGACAGAGAGAGAAACAGAGTGAGTAAGAGAGACAGACAGACAGAGAGAGAAACAGAGTGAGTAAGAGAGACAGACAGACAGAGAGAGAAACAGAGTGAGTAAGAGAGACACAGACAGACAGAGTAAGAGAGAGAGACAGACAGAGAGAGAGAAACAGTGAGTCAGAGAGAGAAACAGAGTGAGTAAGAGAGACAGACAGAGAGAGAAACAGAGTAAGAGAGACAGAGAGAAACAGAGTAAGAGAGACAGAGAGAGAAACAGAGTGAGTTAGAGACAGACAGACAGAAAGAGAAACAGTGAGAGAGACAGACAGACAGAGAGAGAAACAGAGGGGGTAAGAGAGACAGACAGACAGACAGACAGACAGAGAAACAGTGAGAGAGACAGACAGACAGAGAGAGAGAAACAGAGTGGGTTAGAGAGACAGACAGACAGACAGAGAAATAGAGTGAGACAGACAGACAGACAGAGAAATAGAGTGAGAGAGACAGACAGAGAGAGAAACAGAATAAGTAAGAGTCTCTACAGGGGACGGGTCAGGGTCTCCACACTGTCTCTACAGGGGACCGGTCAGGGTCTCAACACAGTCTCTAGAGGGGACCGGTGAGGGTCTCTACACTGTCTCTACAGGGGACTGGTCAGGGTCTCCACACTGTCGCTACAGGGGACCGTTCTGGGTCTCCACACAGTCTCTACAGGGGACCGGTCTGGGTCTCCACACAGTCTCTACAGGAGACCGGTCTGGGTCTCCACACAGTCTCTACAGGGGACCGGTCTGGGTCTCCACAGAGAAGATCTTCTCGAAGGAGCAGGAGTGGCTGTGAATGCCCTTCGCCCAGGTCACCCTGACCCCACACCATGACGGACCCTGAGCTTCAGACTTGTCAGATAACAGTCTGGATGGTCCTTTATGTCTCTGGTCCAGAGGACACAGCGTCCCATTTCTTTTAGAAAGGATCTGAAATACTGATTCATCTGACCACAGTACACGGTTCCACTGTGGGATGGTCCGTCCCAGACCTCCCGAGCCCAGAGACGCAGGACTGGATGTGTATTAACGAATGAAATGAACTTAATCAGACAAAACCTGAAACAGTCTGATTCCATACTGTCTGCAGTCAAATACCACTAATGTCCTAACGTCCCCTGCTCACGCTGATTCACCGTTAGAGTCCAGAACCTGTCCTTCAGAGACACAAAACTAAAGAACTCAGTTAGAAATAGACTCTCACACAAAAACATAAATTAAAAAGATACAAATTTAATTACAGGGAATAATATTCACAGTGAGTCAAAAGTCTTAGGACACCCTTTATTTCACACGGTGATGTCCAGAACATGCTGGGGTATTCAGATACGTCACTTTCTCTTTCAGCTCTGATATAAAAGGGTGTCCTAAGACTTTTGACTCACCCTGTACTTCACATACAGTAGTACAGATACCACATAAACACAAACACATTCAGTGGTGTTGAGGTTCTGGATTCTGGGGTGGTCAGTCCATTCAGTTGTGTTGAGGGTCTGGACTCTGTGGTGGTCAGTCCATTCAGTTGTGTTGAGGGTCTGGACTCTGGGGTGGTCAGTCCATTCAGTGGTGTTGATGTTCTGGACGCTGGGGTAGTCAGTCCATTCAGTTGTGTTGAGGTTTTGGACTCTGGGGTGGTCAGTCTATTCAGTGGTGTTGAGGGTCTGGACTCTGTGGTGGTTAGTCCATTCAGTGGTGTTGATGTTCTGGACGCTGGGGTGGTCAGTCCATTCAGTGGTGTTGATGTTCTGGACGCTGGGGTGGTCAGTCCATTCAGTGGTGTTGATGTTCTGGACTCTGTGGTGGTCAGTCCATTCAGTGGTGTTGATGTTCTGGACGCTGGGGTAGTCAGTCCATTCAGTTGTGTTGAGGTTTTGGACTCTGGGGTGGTCAGTCCATTCAGTGGTGTTGAAGTTCTGGACGCTGGGGTGGTCTGTCCATTCATTAGTGTTGAGGTTTTGGACTCTGGGGTGGTCAGTCCATTCATTAGTGTTGAGGTTTTGGACTCTGGGGTGGTCAGTCCATTCAGTGGTGTTGAGGTTCTGGACGCTGGGGTGGTCTGTCCATTCATTAGTGTTGAGGTTTTGGACTCTGGGGTGGTCAGTCCATTCATTAGTGTTGAGGTTTTGGACTCTGGGGTGGTCAGTCCATTCAGTGGTGTTGAGGTTCTGGACGCTGGGGTGGTCAGTCCATTCATTAGTGTTGAGGTTTTGGACTCTGGGGTGGTCAGTCCATTCAGTGGTGTTGAGGGTCTGGACTCTGTGGTGGTCAGTCCATTCAGTTGTGTTGAGGGTCTGGACTCTGGGGTGGTCAGTCCATTCAGTGGTGTTGAGGGTCTGGACTCTGTGGTGGTCAGTCCATTCAGTGGTGTTGATGTTCTGGACGCTGGGGTAGTCAGTCCATTCAGTTGAGTTGAGGTTTTGGACTCTGGGGTGGTCAGTCCATTCAGTGGTGTTGAGGGTCTGGACTCTGTGGTGGTCAGTCCATTCAGTGGTGTTGATGTTCTGGACTCTGTGGTGGTCAGTCCATTCAGTGGTGTTGAGGGTCTGGACTCTGTGGTGGTCAGTCCATTCAGTGGTGTTGATGTTCTGGACGCTGGGGTGGTCAGTCCATTCAGTGGTGTTGATGTTCTGGACTCTGTGGTGGTCTGTCCATTCAGTGGTGTTGATGTTCTGGACGCTGGGGTAGTCAGTCCATTCAGTTGTGTTGAGGTTTTGGACTCTGGGGTGGTCAGTCCATTCAGTGGTGTTGAAGTTCTGGACTCTGTGGTGGTCTGTCCATTCAGTGGTGTTGATGTTCTGGACGCTGGGGTAGTCAGTCCATTCAGTTGTGTTGAGGTTTTGGACTCTGGGGTGGTCAGTCCATTCAGTGGTGTTGAAGTTCTGGACGCTGGGGTGGTCTGTCCATTCATTAGTGTTGAGGTTTTGGACTCTGGGGTGGTCAGTCCATTCATTAGTGTTGAGGTTTTGGACTCTGGGGTGGTCAGTCCATTCAGTGGTGTTGAGGTTCTGGATTTAGTGATGTTGAGGTTCTACACATCTTTACTGTTTCTCAAGCAAGTGGGGTTTCATGTAGGGGCCATCTCTCGAAACGAAACAAGTGCAGGGTGGTCTGTATGTTGATGAAGGCACTTACTGGACATGTGTGCTTTGTTCCAGGTCCTGGAAGTCCAGCTGAGGAGACCCATCATCTCCACCAAGCGTCTGCAATGGCTGCCGTACACGGAGAGCACCAGCAGGGCAACTAAGACGCTCCACAGCCCCCCAACCGTTTGCACTTGTACTCGCGGGGTACGATGGCCAACACCGTCGCCACCCTGGTGGTCCAGACAGAGCTTCTTCCCACCCAGCCCCCCTCCTCCCTCTCTCCGTTCCCGTCCCTCCTCACCCCGGTCGAAGAGGGGGATGACGACGGAGAGAAGGTGGAGGAAGACGAGAAGGAGACGGAAACGGTGGTGCTCACGGGCGTGGAGATGGTGACGTCGTCAACGTCAGCGGTGTCCCAGAACCCCGAGCACCCTTACCAGTGCCTGGACTGCGGCAAGAGCTTCAAGTGGTCCTCGAGGCTGGCGCATCATCAGCGTAGCCATAACAACGAGAGGCCGTACCGCTGTAACCTCTGCCCCAAGGCCTTCAAGGGCTCGTCCGCTCTGCTGTACCACCAGAGGTGAGGGTCTCAGCTTCGTTACAAGTTATTCAAATTAATTACCACAGCGTCTCGCTCTGGGGCTCCCCCTACAGGCGCAGAGTGTAAATCACCTTTACAGCAAATACAGATCACACCTGGAGCTCCTGAGGATCAGGTGTAGATGTGTATTAGTTGATAAGCTGAAGGTCCTGAATCCAACTCCCCTTCATCTGCACGACTGTTGTTCACCATTCCGGATGTTTCTTTGTGTCAGTACATGCGTGATGGGACTCGGACTCGGATTCGGACCGAGTCGGAATTTGGCACAACACCGGCAAAGACATCCTACAGGAGCTGTTAAAGCTGACTTGTATGAGATGATGAAGTGATGCTCCAGAAAGAAAATATGGAGAACATTAGAAATGGGTGAACATGTTCTTCAGTTCTGGGTTGTTTATATTTTTAATATAAGTTCAGTATCATAGAAACGTTCACTGGAACCTTAAATATGTTTCTGATAACACATTTAACTCACAGCGTATGTAATAACCGTGATGTCACAGCTGTAAACGTTCTACCTTCTGAGAACATATTCATTTATTTGATCATTTAGTGTTGTGTTTAAACTCCTGACCACTAGACAGCAGTGTTGCAATCTATCTTCAACCATAAGACTCTAAGGGTGCACTGCTAGCATTAGTAGGAGCTCCACTTCCAGACTATAGATCATCTGATTCTCTGTATACTTTATTACTCTGTTCTTTAATGATCAGGACCCCCACAGGACCACCACAGAGCAGATACTATTAGAATGGTAGGTCATTTGGGTGGTGTCCACTCACTGTCCACTCTATTAGACACTCCTACTACTTGCTGGTCCACCTTGTAGATGTAAAGTCAGAGACAGTAGCTCATCTGCTGCTACACAGTTTGTGTTCCTCTAGTTCTTCATCAGTGGACACTGGACGTTGCTGGTTGGTGGACGATTCTCAGTCCAGCAGTGCTGAGAATGATCCACCTCCCTAATAGTAGCTGCTCTGTGGTGGTCCTGTGGTGGTCCTGAAGAACAGGGTAACAAAGTCTACAGATCAGATGAACTGCACCTCCTATATGGTCAGTGGAGCTGATACAGTGGACAAGGTCTGTAGATATGAGGAGGTAGCACTGATGAAGATCTAGAGATCAGACCACTTGAGTTGAATTTGTGTGTGTTGGTTCCAGGTCCCACTCAGGAGAGAAGCCCTACAAGTGTGAGGACTGCGGCAAAGCTTTCAAGCGTTCTTCTCTCCTACAGGTGAGTTTCTACAGGTATCCGTGGCCGGCGTGTCCACATACTGTCCACTCAAACACAGATATAATGAAAACCCAATTAATAAACATGAATTATCCATTAATTATTGTTCATGATTCTAAATGAACAGGGTTGAGTTAAAAATCTCGGTTAATTAAAAGTTTTAATCTGAGATATGATGTCGTGTGCAGGTCCACCGCAGTGTGCACACAGGCTTGCGCACCTTCCAGTGCCTGTACTGCCCCCTGACCTTCAAGTGGAGCTCGCACTACCAGTACCACCTGCGCCAGCACACGGGCGAGTGCCCGTATCCATGCGACCGGTGCCCCAAGGCCTTCAAGAACTCGAGCAGCCTGCGCCGGCACAAGAACGTGCACCTGGGCGTGAAGCCGTACGCCTGCGTGGTGTGCAGCAAAGCCTTCAGCCAGTCCACCAACCTGCGGCAGCACATGCGCATCCACACGGGCGAGCGGCCGTACATCTGCGGCGAATGCGGCCGCAGCTTCACCCACTCCTCCAACCTGGCGCTTCACCGCAACTCCCACGTGGAGGGCAAGCCCAAGGGCGGGGCCAAAGCGGGGAAGGCGGGGCCGAGGGCCGAGGTGGAGGTGGTGCTGGAGGACGCCACCTCGGACGAATTGAGGGCCGTCGGCATGACCATTTCCGACATGGTGGGCCTGGTGGGCGGCCAGGAAGGTGGAGTCGGCCAGGTTTTCCTGTCGCACCACATGCCCTCGTCGTCCGCGCCGCCGTCGTCCGAGGGCGGCCCGGGCGTGCTGGCGGCGGTGGCTAGCTCGGACCACCTGCAGGTTAGCATGGAAGACGCGGTGGAAACGGGCGCCAACGTGCTGCTCTACAGCTGCGGCAGCTGCAACGAGACCTTCGGAACGCAGGCGCACCTGGAGGAGCACCAGGCCCTGCACCTGGACGGCCTGGGGGCGGCGCACGGGGGCGGAGTCACCGCAGGGGACGGCATAGAGGAGGCTCAGGGCTGCGGGGTGTCCCTGATTGGGACGGCACCCTTACTGGCGGACTTCGAGGAGGTAGTGGAGACCACGGCGGTGTCCGAAAGCGCACAGGGGGCGGAGCTTCTCGGTTTGGGTGGGATCGGAGGCGCAGCTGGGCAGGTGCAGTACGACCTGCTCCAGAGCTTCACCGGCTCCGTGTCCGCCGACGCCACCATGCCGGCGGCAGACACGACCACGAGAGCGGCCGCCCTGTCGGAATGCGCCTGCTGCGGAAAGAGATTCAAGAACAACAACTCGCTGAGCAGACACATGGCACAGGTGGGTGGTCCGAGTCACAGTGGGGTATAAATGGGGTGGTGAAGGGAGCAGGGGTCCTGCAGGGGTCCTGATCATTAAAGAACAGAGTAATAAAGTATACAGAGAATCAGATGAACTACAGTCTGTAAGTGGAGCTCCTGTATGGTCAGTGGAGCTGATACAGTGGACAGTGAGTGGAGGTCCTGTATGGTCAGTGGAGCTGATACAGTGGACAGTGAGTGGAGGTCCTGTATGGTCAGTGGAGCTGATACAGTGGACAGTGAGTGGAGGTCCTGTATGGTCAGTGGAGCTGATACAGTGGACAGTGAGTGGAGGTCCTGTATGGTCAGTGGAGCTGATACAGTGGACAGTGAGTGGAGGTCCTGTATGGTCAGTGGAGCTGATACAGTGGACAGTGAGTGGAGGTCCTGTATGGTCAGTGGAGCTGATACAGTGGACAGTGAGTGGAGGTCCTGTATGGTCAGTGGAGCTGATACAGTGGACAGTAAGTGGAGGTCCTGTATGGTCAGTGGAGCTGATACAGTGGTCAGTGAGTGGAGGTCCTGTATGGTCAGTGGAGCTGATACAGTGGACAGTGAGTGGAGGTCCTGTATGGTCAGTGGAGCTGATACAGTGGTCAGTGAGTGGAGGTCCTGTATGGTCAGTGGAGCTGATACAGTGGACAGTGAGTGGAGGTCCTGTATGGTCAGTGGAGCTGATACAGTGGACAGTGAGTGGAGGTCCTGTATGGTCAGTGGAGCTGATACAGTGGTCAGTGAGTGGAGGTCCTGTATGGTCAGTGGAGCTGATACAGTGGACAGTGAGTGGTGGTCCTGTATGGTCAGTGGAGCTGATACAGTGGACAGTGAGTGGAGGTCCTGTATGGTCAGTGGAGCTGATACAGTGGACAGTGAGTGGAGGTCCTGTATGGTCAGTGGAGCTGATACAGTGGACAGTGAGTGGAGGTCCTGTATGGTCAGTGGAGCTGATACAGTGGACAGTGAGTGGAGGTCCTGTATGGTCAGTGGAGCTGATACAGTGGACAGTAAGTGGAGGTCCTGTATGGTCAGTGGAGCTGATACAGTGGTCAGTGAGTGGAGGTCCTGTATGGTCAGTGGAGCTGATACAGTGGTCAGTGAGTGGAGGTCCTGTATGGTCAGTGGAGCTGATACAGTGGACAGTGAGTGGAGGTCCTGTATGGTCAGTGGAGCTGATACAGTGGACAGTGAGTGGAGGTCCTGTATGGTCAGTGGAGCTGATACAGTGGTCAGTGAGTGGAGGTCCTGTATGGTCAGTGGAGCTGATACAGTGGACAGTGAGTGGTGGTACGAGGGGGTGGTCTTAATGTTATGGCTGATCGTGTGTGTGTGTGTGTGTATATGATCTTGTATTGTTTGTTTATAAGACTATGAATAAGTCATCATAGGATTCACATCAGAATACTTTGTCCCCCCCGTCCAGGTGCACCCTCTGTCCCAGCCGTCCCGCTCCCAGTTCAGCTGCTCGGCGTGCGACCGCTCCTTCCCCCTGCTCTCCTCCCTGCTCAACCACCAGCTCTCCCACACCGAGGAGCAGCGGCTGCTGGCCGAGGCCGAGGCCGAAATCGTCTGCCCTCCCTCGCTCTCCCTCGCTCTGCCTCTGCCTTCCTCGCCCTCCGCCAAGAGAGAGGGGGACGAGGGCGAAGGAGACCGGGAGATCCACGTCAGCCTCATCGCCGTCACAGAGGAGGGAGAGAGACAGGCCGGGGGGAAACCGGCCACCAGGGCGGGGGGGAAGGTGGGCAGAAAAGGAGGAGGGGGCAAAAGCTCTACTGGGAACAACGGTGAGAGAGCCAAGCCGGCGGCAGTTTTATGATGTTCGCGCGAGAACAGTGGACGTGAACCCGCTGACCAGTCACGGGCGTCTCGGGCTTTGGCTCGGCGACAACCGAGATGATAGTCAGGAGGATTAGAACCTCAGAAAAACACCTCTAATTGCACATTTGAGCTTCTGGATGAGGTGGTCAGGCTCTCCGCTCTCCTTTCCTTTTCCGAAGGAATTCCGAAAGCCGCTTGTTCAGGAATGGGCTGCGGTTTGCACCTTTAGTTTGTGTTTAAACGGAATTACAGAGCTGTGAGCGAGAGAGCTGATGATGATGTAGCTCCTGAACGAGGCAGATAGAAGTTTCCTGGAGTTTTAGTCTAACTGAGCTTCAGTCTCAGTCTGATTCAATTAACCAGTCTGGCTTTATGAACTCATACTGTTCAGGAAATCATGTGACTAGAGCACCGAACTGCTGTAATCTATAGACTCTCTATAAACAAAAGATTAGATAATCCTTTATTAGTCCCACAGTGAGTTACAGCAGCAGAGGTAGAGCAAGGCACTTAGTATAAACAATAGATAAATAAACAGTACAGTGTATATAATATAAAAAATAAACACTACAGTATATACACTATACATAAGAAACAGTACAGTGTATATAATATAAATTATAAACTCTACAGTATATACACTATACATAAGAAACAGTACAGTGTATATAATATAAATTATAAACACTACAGTATATACACTATACATAAGAAACAGTACAGTGTATATAATATAAATTATAAACACTACAGTATATACACTATACATAAGAAACAGTACAGTGTATATAATATAAATTATAAACACTACAGTATATACACTATACATAAACAACACTACAGTATATACACTATACATAAAAAACAGTACAGTGTATATAATATAAATTATAAACACTACAGTATGTACACTATAAAAAATAAACACTACAGTATATACACTATACATAAGAAACAGTACAGTGTATATAATATAAATTATAAACACTACAGTATATACACTATACATAAGAAACACTACAGTATATACACTATACATAAGAAACACTACAGTATATACAATATAAAAAATAAAATAATAAAAAATCAAGAGCTCTTGAGATTGTATTTACAAATAATTGTAATGAAAATGGTTTAGATTTCAGTCTAACAGTAACAGCTAGGCTGTGTTCACGTGGCAGGTATCAGATTTCCTTGTTCTGCTGATCACTCGTTCTTGTAAATGTGATGTATGTCCCTCATTAGCCTGAACAAAGTGATCCATCCATCATCTTCCACTTTATCCCGCTAGTCGGGGTCACAGTGGGGCTGGAGCCCACTGTCCAGTCAGATCTCCAGTCCATCACATGACCAACACACTCACACCTCCGGGCAGTTTAGAGTGAGGATCCTAGCATGCATGTGTTTGGACTGTGGGAGGAAACCGGAGAACCCGGAGGAACCCACTCAAACACGGGGGAATTATCTGCCGATCACTGATCACATATTTTGATTAAAAATCGGCCAATACCGATACATAGCCGATCAATACTTCCATCTCTACTTATCAGCAGGTTCACGTCTGCTTTCAGTTCCTGAGACTGTCAGCTGGGGTTACCGCTCAGAACCCATTCAAGCTCATAGAACACGTAATCAGGCCGTAAGTGGCCGATGTTGCAGCGCGTGGTCGTGTACCTACACTAGATGTGCCCCGTGTGGGCGGAGCTTTATTCACACTGAGCGAATCAGAAGGAAGGTCTGCAGAGCAGGTGTGTGTATGAGAGCTGTAGAGCTGATGGAGGAGCTACTATAAACCTGGGGTGCGAAGAAGAATGTTCTTCATACTTAAGAACATTCTTAAAATTACGAACTTTCCCGAAAGCCTTCGTAACTAACGTAGTACGTAAAGTCGTTTGTAAATGTAAGAGCAGTCTGACCCACTCGGAACTCGTAAGTTCTTCTTAACTCAAAGTTCACGTGCAGTTCTGTCTCAAAACTGAAAGTGAGTGTAGTGTTCTGCGCACGGACACACGTATTTATACAAACATGAACTCAAGAAGATTTAAAATCACGTATATTACATCCAACCTCAACAAATATCAGATCCAACAGCTTGAACTATGTAAACAGTAACTTCTAGAATAAACAGGTGTATCATGGTGTAGTGGGACGCATTACTGCCCACCACTCTGAATTCAATACTGTGTATAAAGGTTTAATCACATAAACAAACAGTTCAAACTGCTTAAAGTACAATATATTATTTGTTGATATACACATATAAATTTACAAACCTTTAATTAATTTTCTTCCAGTGTTACCGTCATAGTAGTAAATTAATACTTCTTATTTTCTAAAAATATATTTCACATTGGCTTACTAAGCTTGTTATACCTTAACCAATCAAACTGACTGATCAATTATGTGCACATATAAATTACCAATAGAAATGGTCAGTATGTGATGATGATGGTCAGTATGTGATGAACACTATAGGCTCTTATGTTTCTAGCAGTCTCCTCTACGGATGTGTTTAAAAAATTGATTTTTCGATTAAAAATCCGATATTGATTTTTATAAACCCGAGATCGACCTTTAAAATTAGCATTCCAATGTTTTTAGAAATTGTAGGTGGAGTGTTTTCTTGTACATTTACCACATTAGTTCTCTAAAAATCTTTTTTTATATTCAAACAAAATTTATTATTGTAACTAAAATATTCCTAAATGAATCCATATTGAATCGAATCGGAAATTGAATTGAATTGGGACCTTGTGAATCGGGATCGAATCGAGAAATCAGTGGCGATACCCAGCCCTGGTCTCCTCTCATTTCTGCTCTTTCTCTTTATTTGTAAAACGTCCCCGAGCTTTGGAAAATAGTATGTTTTGGTTTTTTTTCTGTTTCTTCAAGCATTTGGCTTTTAGTTCATCCTGAGAAAAACTGCGTGGCTGGTGTGCTGAGCTAGGAAGGTTAATCGTGTGCCTATTTATAGACTCGCGTGCTATAGACAACATATGCAAGTGAAATGTATTTTTTTATTTTTTACATAAATTTCATGTAAATACTTATTTGTTGTTTTTTATTATAATTATTTACATAACGATACATTTGTGGCATAGTAAAGAGGAAACGTATGTAAATCAGTGGTTCGGTTCTCAACTTGCTGTACCTATTCAGCGCTGGTGCGGGGGGCGGAGTCAACAAAAAATTTACTTAAAACTAGTGTGTAAGTTTGTAGACTAAGAATGCGTTCGGGAAACACTCGCAAAATTGGGGTTCTTAAAGTTACGCCGTTCTTAACGTTGTTCGTAAATCACTAAAATCACTTACGGAGCTCTGCTCTTCACTCGGAGTATCACTGCTCTGCTTCTTCATACACACAACTTCTGAACCCTCCACAGCTCTGCTGGTTGGAATTCTCTGGTTCCACCTTAAACGGTGCAGCAGTTACACTTTGGTTTCACACAGTGGAGCAGAGAGACCCTCTGCTTTGTTCTGAGCTCAGGCTCTGCTAGATGTGAACTAAGCCCTGAGTCCGAGTCCAGAGAGCGACTGGACTTTGAGGGTCGGGCACCGTGCGGTTCACCCAGTGTGAACACAGCTCTAGTCAGGAACCCTCTCCTAGTTGAACAGGCATGGTGAGAGGGACCCCCGGAGTTGAATCTGAGATGAGAACAGTCTGTCTGTGCGATGCCCGGTACAGGAGATTCCTGGGGTTGTCTCCATCCTAACTTTCATCCTGCTTTCTGTCGTGACAGAGAGGCCGTACCGCTGCTCGGAATGTGGGAAGTCTTTCAAGGGATCATCAGGACTGCGCTACCACATGAGAGACCACACGGGAGAGAGGCCGTACCGCTGCACGGAGTGTGGAAAGAGCTTCAAAAGATCCTCTCTGCTGTCCATACATCAGCGGGTAAAAGCTCTCACGCTCCGTAAAACACTGGTCCAGAGATTAAACCGTCTAAGCACGTCCTCACACGAGGTTAAGAGCTCACAGCACCACCACTGACTGCTGTTCAGGAAACAATTCCATCGCAGTTCTATTGGAGTGCGTTGGGACAGTAGCTGGTACACTGGGATTGAACATAAACAATAAAAACTAATATAATAAGGTTTTTGGATTTTCACATAAAAAAAATAAGATATATACATTTACTAAATCATAAATTGACCGTAAGTAATGAAGTGTACAGTAACGTCTTTCATTCTGTTAATGTTTGGATCCATGATTCCACCAGTTGTCCACTACCCAGTACCGCTTCCAGACCCTGGCTTGCCAGATAAGAAACGTCCTGGATCGGATCAGCAGGGATTATATTAGATTCTACTGCGCTTACCATAAACACTAGTTTAATGTTGAGCTCGTCTTCAGGTTCAGTGTCATCAACCTGGCAACCTCTCTGGGCGGCAGTGGGCCAGAGATCTTTCTTCAGTATTTAAAATTTGGACTGCAGTCCCCATTTTTAACACCTGCTGTCAGTGTTCCAGTATATTGTTCCTTTTATTCCATTATAAAAATATTCCGATATTCCAAAACTGATTCCATGCAGCAGCTCAAGTTTAGGCTTCTGTGAAACTGTGTTAACAAATTGAACAGCAGGACTTGCTGACTTCACTTTTCGCTTCTTTCCTCTCGTTCAGGTGCACACAGGGGTGCGGGCCTTCCAGTGTCCGTACTGTCCCCTGACCTTCAAGTGGAGCTCGCACTACCAGTACCACCTACGGCAGCACACGGGCGAGCGGCCCTACGTGTGCCAAGAATGTGGCAAGTCCTTCAAAAACACCAGCTGCCTGCGGAGACACAGCCAGCTACACTCGGGCCTGCGTCCCCACGCCTGCTCCGTGTGCGGCAAGGCCTTCTCCCAAACCTCGAACCTGAAGCAGCACGAGCGGACGCACTCCGGAGAGCGGCCCTTTCAGTGCGCGCAGTGCCACAAGAGCTTCACGCACTCCTCCAACCTGCAGCTGCACTTGCGCACGCACTCCTCGCGCAAGGACTACAAGTGCCAGCACTGCGGCAAGGAGTTCGTCATGCACTCGTACTTGCAGAGGCACCTCCGGACCCACGTCAGTGGCGGAGGGGCCACGTGCGTAAAAGACGTAGGGAAGCTCGCGGGGAAGGGTGGGGCTTCGGAAACCACGGGCACCACGTTGAGTCTTAACGTGAACGCGCCGGGCGGGCTGAGCTCCCTCTTTTCCACGGACGGGAATTCCACGCTAATCCTCTCGCCACCAAACCTGGACATTCCTCCCAACACCTCCCAGAATTACTTCATGATCCAGACCCCTATGGGCCTGCAGCTGATCCCACTGTCCAATCCGGTGCCAACGCAGCCAGCCCCTCCCCCTCCTCCACCACCACCTCCTCCTCCACCACCGGTGCAGCCACCATCCCAGAACTTCTTGCTTCTTCAGTGCCCGTCTACCAACGGAAACCAGCCCAGTCTCATCCTCGTCCCCACGGCAGCCAATACAAATACTCTTCCAGCCCCCTCGGCGCCACCGTCCCTCCCGCTGGTACAGACCATACCGACACTGCCCCAGGTCCTGGCCCAACCTCAAACTCAAATCTCCCAGTTCCAACCACTCCAGAACCAGCAGAGGTTCATTCTCACTAATAACAACACTCCCCTTATTACTGCCCCCCCACAAAACACCACAGCCATCAGTAGACCTATTTTAGGAACGCTTGGCCGTAACAGGAACACTAGAACCAGACGTGGACGCAAACCCAAGGCCAAAGCCCAGGCGTCCGGTTCCTTGGTACAGACGAGCCCTGCACCAGCAACTCAGGCTTCGGCCCCTTGCAGCACTTCTACCACAACCACAACTACTGCTCCTGCAACGTCTCCAGCAGATCTGTCCCAGCAACTCACCGTTCAGGTTCCAACGTCTGTGCCACTTCAGAATTCAGAACCCGTGCCTGCCATGCCTTCTGTCCCAGCCACGGTCACTGTTCCGCCAGGGACCCCAAGTGCCCCCACTGACAGCCCCCGTGCCTCGGCCGGTGACACCCGGAGTGCACCTGCTGCAGAGAAGCTTCCGGAGCCTCTCTCCGGGGAGCACTTTGTCCTGTGTTTTGAGAAGGAGACGGGCGCAAGAGAGCAGGGGGATGGGATGGAGGTGAAGGTGGAGATGGAGGGAGGGGTTGAGGGAGGGAGGTCTTATGTGTTACAGTTTGAAGGAGAAGGGGAACAAGGGGAGGGAGGGAGCGGAGAGGGAGGGGAGAAGTCATACGTTCTTCGGTTTCAGGCGCAAGGGGAGAGCGAGGGAGATGGAGCCAAGGAGAAGGCAGGCATGGTTTCTCTGAACCTGCTCCGGGAATGGGGTGGAGAGGAAAGGGAGTGCGAAAGAATTGGAGGCTTAGAGGGAGGAGTGGAGGAGAAGTCCTTCGTCCTTCATTTCCAAACGGAGCCTCAGTGTGACGACGACGGCCAGCCAAGCTCCGCCTACAGCCAAGGTCAGAGTGACGACCTGGGCCTTTCCTGCCACCCAGCTCAAGCCTTGATGCCTCTCGGGGGGCGGGAGGTTGTGTTCGAGCTCGCCAACGAGGCTAAGATAGACGGGGCGGCGGGCGGCGGACAGAGCGTTCAAATGATTGCGCTGATAGAGGGCGAGGGCAGCGGTCCGGGGGCTGGGGACAGTTTTACTGACCCTGCAGGGGTCGTCGGGACAGGAACAGGGCAGATGGAGGGCATCTTTCAGTTAGAGGGTGGGGAAGGTATCGTTATTATCGAAGTCAGTACCAGCAGTCTGAGGGAGGGAGCGGAGGGAGGGGTTGCTTTAGGATTAAGGAATGTGGAAAAAGAAGTGGCCGCAGTGCAGGAGGTGACGCCCGAGGAGCAGAAGGTTCTGGAAACCGAGAGCAGACTGTCCTCGGTTGGAGTGAGCGGAGCTGAGGGCTGAGCTTGGACGGATGCCAGCGTATACTCTTTACCCAACTAACAATCACACTACTTCGCTTGACTGAGTGACACCAACACCTTCTGTTGGCACACGTTGGCCAGTTTTGGCAGGTTGGTGGTGTCTGCCGCAACCCAGGTGACTAATTAAGCCTAATCCAGTCTTCTGAATTAGGTTCTTTAGCTTTCTAGACGTGAAGAGAATGAAGAAAGTGCTGCCTCGGGCTCAGCTAAGCACATGAGCAGATCAGCTAAACTACTGGTGCAGTGGTCGACCTGTCAGCCTCTTGTTTTCAACTTTTCTTATGAAGATTTTCTGGGCAATGAAGTCGAGGAAGGATGCAGTTGCTCACCTGGCCTCTGCGGGGAGCTGTTTCACAAACCACAAACGGCACACGCCAACCTTCTGACACGAGTCTGACTGAGCGGTGGACGGCTGTGGAGGAGGTGCGAGCTAGTCTTGGACGTAAACTATGAACTAATGAACGCTGTCATGTTGACAGTGTGTGTATAAGATGATGAAGATGATGATGATGATGAATTGTGAATATGTCTATACTGTTTGGTTTCACTAGAACTGTTAATATTAGGACATGGCAATGTTCAATAAAAAGCAGTTGGTAATGTTATTGTTTTTTTTTTTAGTTTAACTGCCACTCCAGCCCAAACCAACAGCATGATGTCCATTTATACTGGTCAGGTGATGGTTTAGCTGGTTGACCAGCATACCAGTGTCCAAAACACAATATAAGCTGGGTTTGCTGGTGACCATATTAGAAACATAACACATACCGGTTCTGCTGGTGACCAGCATGTACGTTTTTATTGCTGCTGACCAGCATATCAGTGTCCAAAACACATACTGGTTTCGCTGGTGACCAAAATGTTAACTTCAGTTGCTGGTGACCAGCATACCAGTGTCCAAAACACAATATAAGCTGGGTTTGCTGGTGACCAGTGACTCCAGTGCAGACCGGCATGTTGAGTTCACTTGCTGGTGACCAGCATCTAAAAAACACATCATGTACTGGTTCTGCTGGTGACCAGCATATAAATTTCTATTGTTGCTAACCAGCATGAAAACACAACATATGCTGGTTTTGCTGGTGACCAACATATTAACTTCAATTGCTGGTGACCAGCATACCAGCATGAAAAACATAACACATACTGGTTCTGCTGGTGACCAGCATATACGTTTCTATTGCTGCTGACCAGCATACCAGCATGAAAACACAATATATACTGGTTTTGCTGGTGACCAACATATTAATTACAATTTCTGCTGACCAGCATCGTAAACAACACATACTGGTGACCCACTTATTCATTTCTATTGCTACTGACCAGCATTACAGCATGAAAACACAAGGACTGGTTTCACTGGTGACCAGCACATCAACTTCAATTGCTGCTGACCAGCATACCAGTGTACCAGTGTCTAGAAGACGTACTGGCTTTGCTGGATACCAGTGTACCAGTGTCTAGAACACATACTGGTTTTGTTGGTGACCAGTGTACCAGTGTCTAGAACACATACTGGTTTTGTTGGTGACCAGTGTACCAGTGTCTCGAACACATACTGGTTTTGTTGGTGACCAGAGTACTAGTTACTAAGACACCACATACTGGTTTTGTTGGTGACCAGTGTACTAGTTTCTAGAACACATACTGGTTTTGTTGGTGACCAGTGTACTAGTTTCTAGAACACATACTGGTTTTGTTGGTGACCAGTGTACTAGTTTCTAGAACACATACTGGTTTTGTTGGTGACCAGTGTACTAGTTTCTAGAACACATACTGGTTTTGTTGGTGACCAGGTGTACCAGTTTCATAGAACACATACTGGTATTAGATGGTGGCTGTATGTTGGTCAGTGTTGATTTTTCTCTAGCCGTCCAAAGGTAGAGCTACGTGGTAGCGTGACTAGTATTGGGGACGCGTGATGCATGATGGGTAAGAAAACTGTCGAATATGAGATATTTACTTTATTCGCGCGCGCTGCCGGTAAAATTCCATAATTAACATTTTACGCCGTATGTGTAACATATACGTTCTTCCAGGATCAGCACGCGCTGTGTCCGGCCCGTGAGCTCCGGTCACACGAGCAGCTGCGGTGAAACCGGTATGTTCGGTGAGGTCGTGAAGTCTCGGGTCTCGCGCTGCGCCGTTTGCGTTCGTTGCGTATTCTCGAACGCGGTTAGTGTCGACAGCGCGCGCTGGCGGACAGCGCTGACCACGCAGAGCCTCGCTCAGAACGCCGCGAGCGAAACTCGGCTGATATGAGGGTCTGTGGTCAGTTGCACGCGCCGGGGACGATCTGACCTGCGGAGTCCGGTTCGGGGGTAAGTAGGTCAGACGGCGGTTCCGGTGCGTCCGGGTTTAAACGGCGGGGTTACCGTATAAGGCTGCGGTTCGGAGGAGGCCGGTATCTAAATCTCTCGTTCCACCTTAAAGCGCGGCGGCGGCGGCGGCTGTCCTGTCCGCTCTAGTGCGCAGCCGCCGCGCCGTTAAGGAAAGTCCTGACCAGTCTCACGCAGATGGACTTAAAGCTGCACGCGGTCCCCATCCCCCCCAATCCGGGCTACGACATAATCCCCCCTGTCGGTTTAGTGACGTCTCTGGTACATACAATGTTTACAGTCTAGCGTGGCGTCTATTAAAGGCTGCACGTGCTGCTAACAGACCAGAGTGATTATGGGAATTGTAGTATTAGTGAACTTCCTATATGGACTTACTGGCCAAAGCCTGACCGCGTGACTGGTCTACACACCACGGCTGAGCTCACAGTGGGCTTCATAGCTGTCTTCTGCTCTCGCTCTCTTTAGGACCCTGTGGCTGAGCTGCTGGAGAGGTCAAAAGGTCAAGATGGTGAGGTTGGATCTGGGAAGTGTAGTTCTTCGGCGGATGAAAGAGGAGGACGTAGAGGCCGTTAAGGCTCTCATCAAGGTGCGGTCTTCCTTCTCCACCCCCCCCCACCCCCCAGAACGTTCCCCCTGTTTACGCTGTTCCTCAATGTTCCCCCTGTTTACGCTGTTCTCAATCATCCCTAGTTTACGATGTTCCTCATGTTCCCCTGTTTACACAGGCTCTCAATGTTCTCTGTTTCTTGCTTTGATCCTCACTATTCCCTGTTTTACGCTGTTCCTCACTATTCTGTAAACGCTGTTCCTCAATATTCCCTGTTTACGTGTTCCTCAATCTTCCCCTGTATCGCTGTACCTCAAATATTCCCTGTATACGCTGTTCCTCAATATTCCCCTGTTTACGCTGTTACTCAATAATCTGTTCGCTGTTCTCAATATTCCCTGTTTCCGCTTGTTCTTAATGTTCCCCCCTGTATACGTGTTCCTACAATGTTCCCCACTCTGTTTACAGCTGTTCCTCAAATGTTCCCATGGTTTACAGCTGTTCCTCACATGTCTCCCCTGTTTACGCTGTTCCTCAATGTTCCCCTGTTTACGCTGTTCCTCAATGTTCACCCTGTTTACGCTGTTCCTCACATATTCTCCCCTGTTTACGCTGTTCCTCAATGTTCTCCCTGTGTTAACGCTGTTCGCTAATGTTCCCCCTGTTTACGCTGTTCCTCAATGTTCCCCCTGTTTACGCTGTTCCTCAATGTTCCCCCTGTTTACGCTGTTCCTCAATGTTCCCCCTGTTTACGCTGTTCCTCAATGTTCTCCCTGTTTACGCTGTTCCTCAATGTTCCCCTGTTACGCTGTGTCCTCACAATGTTCCCCCTGTTTACGCTGTTCTCACAATGTTCTCCCGTGTTTACGCTTTCGTTCCCCTCAGATGTCTCATCCCTGTTTACGCTGTACCACAATGTTCTCCTGTTTACGCCGTTCCACAATGTTCTCCCTGTTTACGCTGTTCCACAATGTTCTCCCTGTTTACGCTGTACCACAATGTTCTCCTGTTTACGCCGTTCCTCAATGTTCTCCTGTTTACGCTGTTCCTCAATGTTCCCCCTGTTTACGCTGTTCCTCAATGTTCCCCCTGTTTACGCTGTTCCTCAATGTTCTCCTGTTTACGCTGTTCCTCAATGTTCCCCCTGTTTACGCTGTTCCTCAATGTTCTCCCTGTTTACACTGTTCCTTAATGTTCTCCCTGTTTACGCTGTTCCTCAATGTTCCCCCTGTTTACGCTGTACCACAATGTTCTCCCTGTTTACGCTGTTCCTCAATGTTCTCCCTGTTTACGCTGTTCCTCAATGTTCCCCCTGTTTACGCTGTTCCTCAATGTTCCCCCTGTTTACGCTGTTCCTCAATGTTCTCCCTGTTCACGCTGTTCCTCAATGTTCCCCCTGTTTACGCTGTACCACAATGTTCCCCCGTTTACGCTGTTCCTCAATGTTCCCCCTGTTTACGCTGTTCCTCAATGTTCTCCCTGTTTACGCTGTTCCTCAGATGTTCTGTTTCCCCTGTTTACGCTGTTCCTCAATGTTCTCCCTGTTTACGCTGTTCCTCAATGTTCTCCCTGTTTACACTGCTCCTCAATGTTCTCCTTGTTTACGCTGTACTACAATGTTCCCCCTGTTTACGCTGTTCCTCAATGTTCCCCCTGTTTACGCTGTTCCACAATGTTCCCCCTGTTTACGCTGTTCCTCAATGCTGTTCCTCAATGTTCTCCCTGTTTACACTGCTCCTCAATGTTCTCCCTGTTTACGCTGTTCCTCAATGTTCTCCCTGTTTACGCTGTTCCTCAATGTTCTCCCTGTTTACGCTGTTCCTCAATGTTCTCCCTGTTTACACTGCTCCTCAATGTTCTCCCTGTTTACGCTGTTCCTCAATGTTCTCCCTGTTTACACTGCTCCTCAATGTTCTCCCTGTTTACGCTGTTCCTCAATGTTCTCCCTGTTTACGCTGTTCCTCAATGTTCTCCCAGTTTACACTGAATGGTCACATAGTTCTAGAATGTGTTCCCCCAAATTCTGTATGTTCTACTCATTCACTGTTTCTGAATGTTTACACTATTGTTGAATGTTCTCCTCCAGCCGCTGGTTCTTGTGTGTTCCCGGTTCTTTACTACAGTGTAGAGTAACCTCATTGTTCACATCACCCCTTCTGCTCGTTCCGTGTCTTCACTGTCTCATCTTTCTTTGCAGGAGGGATGTGAAGGGACGGAGAACCGCCTCATCCTTCACCTCCTCACCCGCCCGCTGGCGCTGCTCATGCTGGCCACCTTGTCCTCGGTTCTCCGCTTCTTGGTGCACTCCTTCATCGTGGCCCTGCTCATCCCCGTCTTCCTTTGCATCGTGTACCTCAAGCTCACCATCCCTCGCTCCACGGGCATCCTGGGTTCCACCAGGCCGTACTGGGACTACCTGGGCAGCTGTTATCGCGCCGGCTCCGAGCCGGACCTGCCCAACCCGTATGCCGCCAAAGCCAAGCTGGTCACCAGCCAGGACAAAATCAAACGCCGCAAGAAGCCCAAGGAGCAGGACAAAGGGAGGAGCAAGGAGGAGAAGGTGGACGAAGACGACTTGAAGGAGAGGGCCCGGATCGCCGGCGAGGTGTGGGTGGCGGACAGCGAGGGCGAGGTGCTAGGCTGCGTGGCCCGTGACGGTTGGAGCCGGGACGGGGTGTACCGCGTTTGCAGGCTGGTGGTGCAGAGCTGGTACCGGAGAGAAGGTCTCGGAAGGCTGCTGGTCCAAAGCCTGGAGGCCAAAGCCAGGCAGAGCGGCGTGTTCAGGGTCTACGCTCACGTACCCTTCCCTTCCAAAGTGGGGGAGGCGTTCTTCAGGAAACTGGGGTACCGGCTGCAGGGCGAGACGGCCGGAGTCGACAACGAGGAGGAGGAGGAGGAGGATTACGAGGAGCCGGAGAAGGGCTGGCTCGGGTTCCCAGTGACTAAAGTGTTTGTTAAGGACTTGTGAGTGGGATTGCAGTGGAAGGTGGTTGTTTAGCTGAACGTTGTCTGAAATTATACAATACTTGCGTTCTTGGGGTGTTGCTAAGATTTATTTCCAGTAAACCAGAGGAGCTGTGTTGTCGTGCTGGAGAGGGGGATGTGGTGCACCGCTGACTGACGTGCTATTTTTAGTTGTCTGTAGTTTCACTTTTAATGGTGGAGAATTAGCGGACCGACCTGCGGCTGCCTAGCGCTAGCACTGTGCAGGTAAGGGAGCTTAAACCCAGGCTCTGCAGAGCCGGGCTCATTAGCAGTGTTGCCAACTTAGCGACTTTTCAGACCCTCTAGCGACTTTTCAGACCCTCTAGCGACTTTTCAGACCCCTCTACGACTTTTTCAGGACCTCTACGACTTTTTCAGACCCTACTAGCGACTCTCAGACCCTACACGACTTTTCAGGGAGCCTCTACGGCTTTTTCAGACCCTCTAGCGACTTTTCAGACCCTCTAGCGACTTTTTCGGACCCTCTAGCGGACCTTTTTCAGGCCTCTAACGACTTTCTTTCAGGCCCTCTAGCGACTTTTCAGATCCCTTAGCGACTTTTTCAGACCTCTAGCGACTTTATACAGACCCTCTAGCGAATTTTCAGGCCCTCTAACGACTTTTCAGACCCTCTAGCGACTTTTCAGGCCCTCTAACGACTTTTCAGACACCCTAGTGACATTTCGGACCCTCTAGCAACTTTTTTAAAACCCTCTAGCAACTTTTTTCAGAAGCTCTAGCGACCTTTCAGACCCTCTAACGACTTTTCAGACCCTCTAACGACTTTTCAGGCCCCTTAAACGGACTATTTCCAGACACCCTAGTGACATTTTTCCAGACCTCTAGCAACTAAAACCCTCTAGCGACTTTCAGACCCTCTAGCGACTTTATCAGACCCTCTAACGAAACTTTTCAGGCCCTATAGCGACTTTTCAGACCCTCTAACGACTTTTCAGATCCTCTAGCGACTTTTCAGACCCTCTAGCGACTTTTCAGACCCTCTAGCGACTTTTCAGGCCCTCTAACGACTTTTCAGGCCCTCTAACGACTTTTCAGACCCTCTAGCGACTTTTCAGGCCCTCTAACGACTTTTCAGACACCCTAGTGACATTTCAGACCCTCTAGCAACTTTTTTAAAACCCTCTAGCGACTTTTCAGGCCCTCTAACGACTTTTCAGACACCCTAGTGACATTTCAGACCCTCTAGCAACTTTTTTAAAAACCCTACTAGCGACCTTTATCAGACCCTCTACCGACTTTTCAGACCCTCTAGCGACTTTTCAGGCCGCTATAAACGACCTCAGGCCCTCTAACGACTTTTCAGACACCCTAGTGACATTTCAGACCCTCTAGCAACTTTTTTAAAACCCTCTAGCGACTTTTCAGACCCTCTAGCAACTTTTCAGACCCTCTAACGACTTTTCAGACCCTCTAGCAACTTTTTTCAGAAGCTCTAGCGACCTTTCTGACCCTCTAATGACTTTTCAGACCCCCTAGCGACTTTTCAGACACCCTAGCGAATTTTTAGACCCTCTAGCGACCTTTCAGACCCTCTAACGACTTTTCAGACCCTCTAACGACTTTTCAGACACCCTAGTGACATTTCAGACCCTCTAGCAACTTTTTTAAAACCCTCTAGCGACTTTTCAGACCCTCTAGCGACTTTTCAGACCCTCTAACGACTTTTCAGGCCCTCTAGCGACTTTTCAGACCCTCTAACGACTTTTCAGACCCTCTAGCGACTTTTCAGACCCTCTAGCGACTTTTCAGACCCTCTAACGACTTTTCAGACCCTCTAGCGACTTTTCAGACCCTCTACTTTTTTATTTTAAAAAGCGAGTAGCGACAAATCTAGCGACTGTTTGTGGTGTTACTGGAGACTTTTGGAGACCCACCGAGACCTTTGGTGAACACACATGATCTTCAGTTATTGTCCTCCATGAGCCCCGCCCAATACACTCTCAGTGCTCAGTCTCACAGTCAGAGCAGACCCTCACCACTCAGTACTAGATCTTCAGCGCTCACTTAAGATGAACCCAACGAGCCCACCTTCATAGAACATCCGCCTGGAGCAAGAGCAACTGAGTAAAACATCAAGACGTCTTGAAGCTTAATTTTTAAACCTGAGAGAAGAAACTTGCTGTGAGGTTTCAGTTTGAAGTGTTCTAGATACGTGCACCACTAATACGGTGCACGAGCGACTGCTGGTAACTGAAGGGAAATTCCATTGATTTATCAACATTTTTGCATAATTGAATTGAGTGGTTGACGTTTGAGGGTGGACTGATATGAGGTGGTCCACTGTAGACAAGCCTACAGTGGTGGTGAAGGTAACCAAGGATCCCCATGTCTACAACACAAATATACTCATACTATTTACTAGCAAACCCACCAGTGAACCTACACGTGTCTTCTGAGTGTTTATGGAATGTTGAAGATGGTAAAATCTAGAACTTATACATTTTCTTTGGGGTCTACTTTGCCTCAGAACATGTATCCATCCACCACGTCTGGAGTTGAAGTCCACCACCTTCTCCAAACCATATTAAGCGAATTTTACACACAACCTTTTTACATGGAGTAGCTTTCTGTGGAGGAGCATGTAGTGGCGTAAGCCTCCTCAGACGTCTGGTCCTCATCAGCTCGGTGGGGTTCTCTAGAACAGAGCGCCTCACGTCTTGTTTACATCTTAATTTGATTACGCTGTTTAATTGAATTGGCTGTGTTCCGACTGGAGGCAAATCAGATCTTTGGAGATGACTCTTCATGAGCTCAGATCAGATTGGGGTGTCCAGACATCGCCAATCCATCTGCATGGATCACCGCGGCGATGACGTGAGTGTCTGTGACTACACAGCAGATCCCAGCATCGTTATCGTAAGTGATGCAGAAGACGATCTGAGCGGCGAGAGCGTCTAGACTCACTTCAGAGCAACTCCAAATCAGACACCACTATCAAAAATCAACCCCGAGGCCACATGACTAAATATCCTTAAGTCTGATCTGCTTTGTCATCATGACCACTTCAGATAGGACTGAATTGAGGACAGAAGCTGATACAGAACATCAGTTCTAACTCCATCATCATCATCTCCATGAACTCCAGATGAGAACCCAGTATCACACCAACATCCCAACTTCTAAACGCTGTTCTAACTTTAGAATAAACCTGCAGTAACTATGACCAGCACACTGACCTCTCACTGACCTCCACCGTAAACCAGAGCTTCTTCACGTGTGAGGTTTTGATTATAAATGTATAAATCCAGACCCTGCAGACACACAAGCTCCAGCATCTCCTCTGATTAGCTTCCTGTGTTAGTGTTGACGAAGCTGCTCAGATACAGAGTCACAGTGATGCTGGTGAACAACGAGGAGACAGAGCCGAACGTCCAGCTGGTTATTAACACGTTAGCGGCTTAAGCAATTGGGAAATGGCAACTGTAACTGGAGAGCGGTGACTCTGATACACAGCAGGGGGTGCTCTCACATATTTCTAACCCCCAGTTTGGGGTTTGTTACCTCGGTAACTGTAATTCTTTGGATAACTGGCATATTTACTGCTGTTTTGATGATGTGTTTATGCTACAGCTGTGCTCTTTGGAATTGCTGGTTATCATTAGAACCTTGTAAGATCATTACAGGACCTCCGTCATAAGCCATGATATTCATTTATTTATTTATTTATTTATTCACTATATGGATTATTTCTTGTGTTGTGTTTTTATATCTGTTGTTTTCCTCGACTCACGATGTTTATGATTCCTGGCGTGTTTTGGCGTGAGTGGTCTGTTTATATGGACTTCATTCAGTAAACCTGTTATCGTTTAGATGCTTTCATAGGTCACTTTAGTGTTTAGTGATGAATGATGTCAGTGTTTACTTTTCTAAGCATATTTAGTGCATTTGCTTTGGATGTGGTGCAGTGCTGTGTGCAGAACCTTCAGTAAAGCCCTCTGAGAACTTCCTTCTGCTCCAGTCTGTTAATATTGTGTGTGATTAAAGTGTTCAGACGCATCACACTGTGTTTGTAGTGTATCGCCCACTCCTGGCTGCAGTCATACGAGTGCTTTCGCTCTGAATGAACAGCGTCTGCTTGTGCAAAGCGAATGAAAACGAAGGTCCTGCTGAGATGCTTATCTGCTGGGTTCTTCCTGCTGCAGTAGTGATACTATAGATATCAGCACGACAAACGGTGGAGACGGATGCTCGGACGGAGTCGAGCCACACAAAGAAACAATGCTGCATGCAGGTCTGTGAGTAGTGCGGCCTTTGTGCTGGTAACCGAACGGTTAGAGAAGGAGTGGGTGGAAAGAAGGGCAGCCTGGAGAGTATTTGAAGCTGAAGCGTGCGGTTAGGAGCTCAGAGACTATCTACCTGAACCACACGCTGTCACACACGTCTGGCATGTCTCACCTCGCCCCCCCCTTCACCACCGGATGTTTGTACAGTTGTGTATGTGCGGTGAGGATGCACACCTGATGCAGCACTAAAACCTCTCTGTCACAATATGAAGCCTCGCTCAGCTCCATACAGCCGCGCCCGTGAGTCCTGCTGGTGTTTGTGATGTCATTATCACCGATGAATGGCCCGAAATCACGAATGCACGGCCGGTGGAGACGGCTGAGTAGCTCCTGAGCTCACGTTCCTTTGATTTCCAGAGCGTAGAGACAGCGCAGCTGCAGACGGAGGACTGAGAGTGGCTCACAGAGCACTTTCACCCTTCACTGCTTGCACAGGCGTGACGATCTGAACAGGCTGGAAAGGGTTAAACAGGGGGGGCTGAGATCAACTGACCACCTTGATTGGCAAGCCGCCGAATCTGGTGGCCAAAATTGTAGAAACATGTTTACTGGTTACAGAGTTGTATGCAAAGTGTGAACAACCCTAGTGAAACGGTGCAACAGAGATCAGCTGCTGATAGTAGTGCACAATTTCTAGATCTCTCAGTTTAACACGGGCCAAAACCAACTACACACATCAGTAAACAAACAGTAAACAAAGAGTAAACAAGCAGTCCAGAAACAATAAACAGTAAGTAAACATAAACAGTATGGAAACAGTAAATAAACAAACTGTATAGAAACAGTAAACAAACAGTAAATAAGCAGTACAGAAACAATAAACAGTAAATAAACAATAAATACAAAATAAATACACAATAAATATACAGTAAACGTATTTTGGGTTCAGAACCAAAAATCCATCCAATGTAGGTCTGAATAATAAACACTTCTATATGAATGTGTTTACTATAGCAACTGCCTGACAACCAATCCTTATACCATAACAACCACCTGGCAACCAACCCTTATACCATAGCAGCCAATCAGCAACCAATACTTATAGCGACTGCCTGCCCTTATAGAATAACAACCACCCAGCACTTGCGTCACAACAACAGCCTGGCAAGAAAAAAAAAACGTATGCCATAGCAACAGTCTTGTGAAAAAAAATATATATATACCATAGCAACCACCTAGCAACGAACACTTATGCCATGACAACAACCTGGTGAAAAAACCTAATCCCATAGTAACTGACTAGCAACCAACCTTTATACCATAGTAACTGCTTAGAAACCAACACTTATACAATAGCAACTGCCTGGTGGAAAAAAGACCCTCATAGCATAACATCGCCTGGCGAGAAAACCCTTATACCATAGCAACCGCCTAGCAACCAATCCTTATACCATAGCTAGCCCCTGGTGAAAAAAACCTTATACCAAAGCATCCGCCTGGCGATAAGATGCCCTTGTACCATAGCAACCACATAGCAACTGTTTAGCAACCAACCGCCTGGCGAGAAAAAACCCTTATAGCTTAACAACCACCTGGTAAAAAAAAAAACCTTATACCATAGCAACCATCTAGCAACCACCACTTGTGTCTTAACAACTGCCTGGCAGAAAAAAAACGTACACCTTAGCAACCGTCCAGAGAAAAAACCCTATATACCATAGCAACTGCTTAGCAATCCAAACTTATGCCATAACAACCGCCTGGTGAAAAAAATCTTATATCATAGGAACCTAGCAACCAACTCTTATACCATAGCAACTACTTAGCAACCAACTCTTATACAATAGCAACCGCCTGGTGAAAAAACCTTATACCGTAACAACCGCCTGGTGAAAAAACCTGTATACCATAGCAACGACATAGCAACAGTCTAGCAACCAATATGTATGCCATAACAACCAGCTGGCAAAAAAAAAACCCTAATACCATAACAACCACCTAGCGAGAAAAAAACCTAATACTATAGTAACCACCTAGCAACCAACCCTTATACCATAGTAACCACCAACCCTTCTACCATAGTAACCACCTAGCAACCAACCCTTATAACATACCCTCCCTGTTCCCTACATAGTTCACTACGTAGATAAATACTGACTACTGCAGAAGACAGTACAGCTAAAAATAGACATTCATCAGTATGACGAGTAGCCGAGTTCTAGATAAGAAAATAAGTTAATCAGCCCGTCAGTTTAAACAGAACCGGGTTCTCAATCAGTGCTCCATGTGAGCAGCATTAGAGTAAAACATCTACATTAACAGCAGACTTTTATTAACATGTTCAGTAATACAGAGAGTCGATCACAGTAAAGATAACATATCAGCTTGTGGCCCCTCCTAACGACTGGCACGGTATTAAAACACCTACAGTAACTTCTACACCTACAGTAACCTCTACACCTGTGATAACTTCTACACCTACAGTAACCTCTACACCTATGATAACTTCTACACCTACAAGTAACCTCTACACCTACAGTAACCTCTACACCTATGATAACTTCTACATCCACAGTAACCTCTACACCTACAGTACCTTCTACAACCTACAGTAACCTCTACACCTACAGTAACCTCTACACCTACAAGTAAGTTCTACACCTACAAGTAACTTCTACACCTACAGTAACCTCTACACCTACAGTACCTTCTACAACCTACAGTAACCTCTACACCTACAGTAACCTCTACACCTACAAGTAAGTTCTACACCTACAGTAACTTCTACACTTACAGTAACCTCTACACCTGTGATAACTTCTACACCTACAGTAACCTCTACACCTATGATAACTTCTACACCTACAAGTAACCTCTACACCTGCAGTAACTTCTACATCCACAGTAACTTCTACACCTACAGTAACCTCTACACCTATGATAACTTCTACACCTACAGTAACCTCTACACCTGTGATAACTTCTACACCTACAGTAACCTCTACACCTATGATAACTTCTACATCCACAGTAACCTCTACACCTACAGTACCTTCTACAACCTACAGTAACCTCTACACCTACAGTAACCTCTACACCTACAAGTAAGTTCTACACCTACAAGTAACTTCTACACCTACAGTAACCTCTACACCTATGATAACTTCTACACCTACAGTAACTTCTACATCCACAGTAACCTCTACACCTACAGTAACTTCTACACCTACAGTAACCTCTACACCTATGATAACCTCTACACCTGCAGTAACTTCTACATCCACAGTAACCTCTACACCTACAGTAACTTCTACACCTACAGTAACTTCTACACCTACAGTAACCTCTACACCTATGATAACTTCTACACCTACAGTAACTTCTACACCTACAAGTAACTACTACACCTACAGTAACCTCTACACCTACAAGTAAGTTCTACACCTACAAGTAACTTCTACACCTACAGTAACTTCTACACCCACTGTTATTTCTACACCTACAGTAACTTCTACACCTACAGTAACTTCTACATCCACAGTAACTTCTACACCTACAGTAACTTCTACACCTACAGTAACAACTACACCTACAGTAACTTCTACACCTACAGTAAGTTCTACACCTACAAGTAACTACTACACCTACAGTAACTTCTACACCTACAGTAACTACTACACCTACAAGTAACTTCTACACCTACAGTAACTTCTACACCCACTGTTATTTCTACACCTACAGTAACTTCTACACCCACAGTAACTTCTACATCTACAGTAACTTCTACACCTACAGTAACTACTACACCTACAGTAACTTCTACACCCACAGTAACGTCAGTAACTTCTACACCCACAGTAACTACTACACCTACAGTAACTACTACACCTACTGTAGCTTCTACACCCACAGTAACTTCTACACCCACAGTAACTTCTACATCTACAGTACCTTCTACCTCCACAGTAACTACTACCTCCACAGTAACTTCTACACCTACAGTAACTTCTACACCCACAGTAACTTATACACCCACAGTAACTACTACACCTACAGTAGCTTTTACACCCACAGTAACTACTACACCTACAGTAACTACTACACCTACTGTAACTTCTACACCCACAGTAACTTCTACACCCACAGTAACTATTACACCTAAAGTAACTTCTACATCTACAGTACTTTCTACCTCCACAGTAACTACTACCTCCACAGCAACTTCTACACCTACAGTAACTTCAGTACCTTCTACACCCACAGTAACTTCTACACCCACAGTAAATTCTACACCTACAGTAACCTCAGTAACATAACTTCTACAACTACAGTAACTTCAGTAACTTCTACACCTACAGTAACTTTAGTAACATAACTTCTACACCTACAGTAATTTCTACACCTACAGTAACTTCAGTAACATAACTTCTACACCCACAGTAACTTCTACACCTACGGTAACTTCAGTAACTTCTACACCTACAGTAACTTTAGTAACATAACTTCTACAACTATAGTAACTTCAGTAACTTCTACACCTACAGTAACTTCAGTAACTTCTACAACTACAGTAACTTCAGTAACTTCTACACCTACAGTAACTTCTACACCCACAGTAACTTCTACATCTACAGTAACTTTTACATCCACAGTAACTTCTACACCTACAGTAACTTCTACACCTACAGTAACCTCAGTAACATAACTTCTACAACTACAGTAACTTCAGTAACTTCTACACCTACAGTAACTTCAGTAACATAACTTCTACACCTACAGTAATTTCTACACCTACAGTAACTTCAGTAACATAACTTCTACACCCACAGTAACTTCTACAACTACGGTAACTTCAGTAACTTCTACACCTACAGTAACTTCAGTAACATAACTTCTACAACTATAGTAACTTCAGTAACTTCTACACCTACAGTAACTTCAGTAACTTCTACAACTACAGTAACTTCAGTAACTTCTACACCTACAGTAACTTCTACACCCACACTAAATTCTACACCTACAGTAACTTCTACATCCACAGTAACTTCTACACCTACAGTAACTTCTACACCCACAGTAACTTCTACACCTACAGTAACTTCTACACCCACAGTAACTTCTACACCTACAGTAACTTCTACATCCACAGTAACTTCTACACCCACAGTAACTTCTACACCTACAGTAACTTCTACACCTACAGTAACTTCTACAGACTACAGTCTCAGTAACATAACTTCTACAACTATAGTAACTTCAGTAACTTCTACACCTACAGTAACTTCAGTAACTTCTACAACTACAGTAACTTCAGTAACTTCTACACCTACAGTAACTTCTACACCCACAGTAACTTCTACACCTACAGTAACCTCTACACCCACAGTAACTTCTACACCTACAGTAACTTCTACATCCACAGTAACTTCTACACGTACAGTAACTTCTACACCCACAGTAACTTCTACATCCACAGTAACTTCTACACCTACAGTAACTTCTACACCTACAGTAACTTCTACACCCACAGTAACTTCTACACCTTCAATTACTTCTACACCTACAGTAACTTCTACACCTTCAATTACTTCTACACCTACAGTAACTTCTACACCTACAGTAACTTCTACAGACTCTTCATAACCAGGAGCTGCAGGTGTTGGTGAAGCTGCCGACTAAGAGCCAGAGTCTTTCTGATTCATCTCAAACCGGGTCAGAATGGAGGGCTTAGTGAAGGTACAGGTTCTCGCTCTTGTCGTGTGAAGTGTTCTTGCATGTCACTGTGGCTTGTTTGTTGTGGAGGAACCTCCGGTTTGTTCTGCGAGGCTGCCGAGCGCATTAGCAGACACCTGCTAGTGAGCCCCCCCAACCGAAGTGTAACTATTATTGTTGTTCAGGAAACAGATGCAGGTTCACGACTCTGGAAAAGTATGTGTGTTAGGAGCTGTGGTCAGCTTTGTCTGCACGATGGGGCTTTGTGTGTGTGTGTGCACGTGTGTGTGTGTGTTTGTGTGTGTGTGTGTGTGTGTGTGTGTGTGTGTGTGTGTGTGTGTGTGGGTGGGTTTTGGAAAGTATGACTCTGCATTTCCTGCCCTGTTTCGTTCATATGTGTCGTGCCAGTTGGTGCAGTGAAGGGGTCCTGAGCGAGGTGAGCTCTCGGTCACATGTAGTGAAAGCCAAGACACAGTACTGTTATCTCTTGGGCCCATGCAAAAAAAAAAAAACTCTCATTGGTGAACAAAATGAGTGAAAGTGTGAATTTTCCTCACATACTTTACTAAAATAAAATAAAATAAAAGTTTGATTTGTCATGCAAACATACCGGTCGCTCCCAAGTCCATACGCTCCGACGTGACCTCATAGAAATCAATGCATTAACATTCACACCTATTTACACTGAAGTTATAAGGAGTGTTTCATCCCAGACTGCTTCTTGAATCAGCCCAGCAAAGCCAATCAGAACAGGAGGCTGCACAGACTGGCTCACTACACCTCTCAGTGAGGAAGCTCACCGGATTGTTTTAGAAGCATAGTAGAAGCATATATGTATATGCATATGTATAGATATGTGAATATGTGTATATATATATATATATATATATATATATATATATATATATATATATATACACATATTCACATATCTATACATAGTGAAATGTTCTTGTTTTAATGGAGGATCTTCTTCTTAACACAACAATGGACTGACGGGTCTCTAAAGAAAGTTGTTTCTTTCTGGTCATTGTGAGTCGGTCAGCAAGACATCAACTGCTGATCTTCAGATACTAAACTAACCTAGAATGTTGTTCCCTTTTATACTCACTTATTAGTAGAATGTTTTTCAGCTGTGATCACAATTGATCAAGAGTGTCCTAACAACCAATTAGTCCAATAACATCCTTAACTTGGATTGGTGGTCGTACCAGGAGATTTAGACAGAGGACTGAGAATTACTGATAATAGAACTATATGTAAAATAAGCCTCTATACAAAAATAGACTTTAATACAAACATTTTTATTCTTTAAAAATCATCTGATACACTTACATTCATTGTGAAATGAACAATATTGTTTGTGAATTGCATGAAAATTGCATGAAATGAAATTTTAAAGTGATCCTAAACTTTTGAGCGGTAGTGTATATGTATATATATTTTTTTCTTTTTTCTACTTTTTGTTTGTTTATTTAGTTGTTTATTATTATTATTATTATTATTATTATTATTATTATTATTATTCCTCTCCTTTATTGCCTGTCAGGCCTGGCTAAATAAAAAAACGAATTAATTAATTAATTAAAAATACAAACATTAATAAGAATAGGCTATAGAAACCTATAAAATGGGTACTTCCTGTTTTTTCCAGAAAGACAAAATTCCTTGGGCACCATTCAGCACCCTCGGTTCCACAAACACCCCAAATATAATCAACACTGGGTCAGGGTTCGAATCAGCCTTCAGGAAAGTGGACATGTTTTTAAATATCTATTTCCAGTACTTCTCTGATTTGGGACATACAGCATAGCTATGGAACAGTGTGGCGTCTGCTACTTCACATGTATTACACATGGGAGAGAACTCAGGAAAGAAAGTGTGTAACTTTGATCTACAATACTGTAACCGATGTAAATTGAATTAGACTGTGTGGTGCGTTAATGGAACATGTATGTATAGCCACAAGCCTCTCTTCCCAGGTATCCCTAGACAGTTGGAGCTCTAATTCTTCTTCCCAAGCTGCCTTTATTACCTCAGATGATGGTGGGCTGTATGTTAACAAATAGCCATAACAGTGGCTTATCTGTGTATCTGAGCTAGTGCTCATTTGCAGTAGTTTGTAATTGATTTGGGTTTGTTAAACTGAAATGAGTAATCTCTGATTTGGAGATATCTGAAGAAATTAGCACTTTTCCCTGCAGTTGCTGAGAAGATGCAAAGACCCTGTTGACGTACAAATCTCCAATTTTTTGGATCCCTAGATTATTCCAGCATTCAAAAGCTTTATCTGAAGTTGATGGAACGACGATTTCAAATAGGTGGTAGCAAAGATGCTACAGTACTGTTTAATCTGCTTCCAACTACAGATTGTATTCGTAATGATAGGATTGAAACTATAATAAGATTTGTGAATCGCTCTCTGTTTGATGTTGACTAGTTCTTGGGTTATGACACTAACAACATGGTCACCTCATAAAAGACAACAAAGAAGGCAACGTCATCCGTGGCTCATTGGAAAGTGAACATCATTCTCTACTGACCTGTGGAGCTCCTTCGAACTCTTCTCTGATGATCTCCAGAGCTTCCAAGATCAGATACTGAACGTGGTTACCTTTGTTTTCCTGACTATGATAAGAAGTCCTGTGTAGTTGGAAGGGAAGTGCACCGCCCTGTAATCCCGCACAGTTTAAAGTCGGTTATTCTTACTTTAGGCGAGATATAGCGCTCTAAAACTCTCTGGCCCTCTGGACCGCCAAGGCGAGACCACCTAGGGTGCGCCTAAGTAGGATACAAATTTGCAGTATTTTAGGGTCCGTATCTCTGGTTTAGTGAAGGTTAGCAATGCGATCCAGAGCTTGTTAGAAAATGCACATCATTCTCTACTGAAGAGCAGTTCCATCTACAATTTCTCTGATGATCTACAGAGCTTTCAAGATCAGACACTGAACGTCATTATCTTAGGTCTCCTGAAGACTATAGTAGGAAGTCATGTGTAGTTAAAGCTGGTTACTCTTACTTTAGCCCAGTTTCAGTGCTCAAAAATTTTCAGGCTTTCTGGACCATCAAGCCAGTGCTGCCTAGGGTGCGCCTAAGTAGGATACAAATTTGAAAAATTCCAGAGTCCGTATCTCTGGTTTAGTGAAGGTTAGCAATGTGATCCAGGATTTGTTGAAAAGTGCACAATATTCTTTACTGACCTTCTACCATTTCTCTGATGATCTACAGAGCTTCCAAGATCAGATACTGCATGTCATTATCTTAGGTTTCCTGAAGATACACAATGCTCTATAATCTTGCACAGATTAAAGCTGGTTACTCCTACTGTAGCCCAGTTTCAGTGCTCAAAATCTTTTCAGGTTCTCTGGACCTTCAAGCCAGTGCTGCCTAGGGTGCGCCTAAGTAGGATACAAAAGTCCATATCTCTGGTTTAGTGAAGGTTGGAGATGCGATCCAGGACTCACGTTATGCTCTGCTGATTTGAGTTTAGCTTTATCATAGAGGTTTTTTTTAATAGTACCATCATATCTTCAAAGACACAGGCATAAATGTTTTAGGGGATTTAAGCATCTTCTTAATGTCAACATTCAATTCTCCAGAGACGAATAATGTCCATAGAAAAGAAAACAGATATAATATTATACAGATATGATATAGTAGTAGAGCATGTATTTAAAGAAGTCAGATTTTATAGATGCTTGTTGCACAGTGTTTCCCTCTCTTGTGGATTTATTAATAATATCTTGACTTTTATCATGTAACTGGAGACTTTATAAAAGTCACGCATTCCCTAATTTATGTATATCAGTCTTAAAGTCACAGTAACAGCCTTTCAATTTCATTATTTCTAAATAGTCATATAATACTGAACAATGACTGAACACTACTCAACGGTATGAGCTCTCTATTCAGCAGTTCTCCTCATGTGTGTTCAAGAAATGTTCAAAAATGTTCCAACCCCTGTGATATGGACTACCTGAACTTGAAAATACTGGTGTTCTGGTCTGGAGTTGATAAACTACAGTTTGGTACTGAGACAGACAAAGTCCTGAAAGGTGCTCCATGATTGGTTCTATTTATTTCTAGAAGTGCATCCTATTCTTTCATATATTATGGAAAATCCAGTCTTCATCAGAGATGTTGTAACGTTGGAGATCGCTGGTTGGAACGTGGATGGAAAAGCTCATAACACTCACCGCGGCGTCTGTTTACGGAGAAAGTCCCGCCCTTCACTAACAACAGCCAGTGGGCTCGCCGCCTCAGCCAGGAGCAAGAAAAGCTCCTGTTTGTTGTGCAGAAGCTAAACAAACCTGGAAAACACGTCTTTGTACATGACTTGAGTCAAAAGCTGCAGACTGTTTATGCTGCTGTCAGAGTTCAGATCTGGTTTTGCATTATTAATGTGGCTTTAGGTTTGGGCTTTATTGGTCTCTCTCGCGCTCTGTATTCTCCCAGAGATGGAAATAACTGCCCAGAGGCGTCGCCAAGATGCCCACTGAGTGGGCAGACTTTCCTAGAATGAGTTTGTTTTCACTTCCCAGCGTCTTGCAGAAGGTAGTGGAGTAGAAGTGGAATATTATACCATAGTATGTGCAGCAAGGTTCTACTGACGGTTCTACAATAAATCACTAATGCATTTACACTGTAATGCATTTACACTGGTTCTGAGGTTTTGGGGCTAATGAGGCTGACCAGTGATTGTGTTACTACACCTACACTCGCCTCCTGTACTGATCTCACCAACATCTCCAGAGCAAGATCTTCCACCAGCTAGACCACCATAATGCATGCTGGGTAGTGTAGTGAGAGAAGACTAATGAAGGAAAACACAAAAGGGGTAAAAAGTAAGAATGTTGTGAAGTGCTGCACTACTGAACACTACTGAACACTACTGAACACTACTGAACACTACTGAACATTACTGAACACTACTGAACACTACTGAACACTACTGAACATTACTGAACACTACTGAACACTACTGAACATCAAGTTAGACACTAGGGGCTAGTTTTAGGCTGGACTGTCCACTACAGTAAATGAGTATATACTAGATGATGTGGTTTCTGTAGATTTACATGCAGAGGAATTTGTGCACACACACACACACACACACACACTAGTGAACACACACACTAGGGGGAAGTGAAACACCCCCATGCACACACACTAGTGAACACACACACACACACACACACACTAGGGGGCAATAAAACACACACATGCACTAGTAAATACACACACTAGGGGGTAGTGAAACATCCATATACACACACTAGTGAACACACGCCATGGGTCAGTGAAACAGCCATGTGCGCACACACACACACACACACACTAGTGAACACACACATACACACACACCAATGAACACATGCACTAGGAGGGCAGTGAAACACCCACATCCAAACACACTAGTGAACAAACATACTGGGGGGCAGTGAAACACCCATATCCAAACACACTACTGAACAAACATACTAGGGGGCAGTGAACAAACACACACAAACATTAGTGAATATACATACTAGGGAGCAGTGAAACACCCACGTACACATACACACTAGTGAACACACACTAGGAAGCAGTGAAACACCCACATACAAACACACTAGTAAACACATATACTAGGGGGCAGTGAACAAACACACACAAACATTAGTGAATATACATACTAGGGAGCAGTGAAACACCCACGTACACATACACACTAGTGAACACACACTAGGAAGCAGTGAAACACCCACATACAAACACACTAGTAAACACATATACTAGGGGGCAGTGAACAAACACACACAAACATTAGTGAACATACATACTAGGGAGCAGTGAAACACCCACGTACACATACACACTAGTGAACACACACTAGGAAGCAGTGAAACACCCACATACAAACACACTAGTAAACACATATACTAGGGGGCAGTGAACAAACACACACAAACATTAGTGAACATACATACTAGGGAGCAGTGAAACACCCACGTACACACACACACTAGTGAACACACACTAGGAAGCAGTGAAACACCCACATACAAACACATTAGTAAACACATATACTAGGGGGCAGTGAAATACCTACATACAAACAAACTAGTGAACACACATTAGAGGGCAGTGTTACACACACATACAAACACACACAGTAGTGAACACACACACTAGGGGGCAATGAAAAACCCACATACACACACACTAGTGAACCCATGAATACAAGAATACAAGGCGGCAGTGAGCACACTTACCCGTGGAGCCGTTGGGGGTTTGGAGTTTTGCTGAAGGGAACGTCAGTCGTGTCCTGACAGTTCAGGGGATCAACCCGAGCCCCTCTGATCACAATACAACTTCCCCTTTGATGTTTGCCAGAATCACAGCTGATTCCCGTGTGCAGTACAGAGCAGTAGAATACAGTAAGTCCTCCATTACTGACGTATACCTGCATAAACATTCACACACACAGCCGTCTGGACCAGTCGCATCTGCCTACCCAGACGTCCAGTCCACATAAAGTCTGTCCGCTGAACAGCATTCAGTCGTGTGATGTTTCTCAGACTTCGCAGCTCACTGTGTGCCAAAGTTGATAACGGGGCGTAACCTGGCAGGACAGGTAGGTTAAATCAAAGTGAGCCTTTAGGTACAGTTACTCATGAGTCTGATCACCAGCATTAGTGCGTGGCAACGTCAGTTGTTATAACACACACACACACACACACACACATATATATATATATATATATATATATATATATATATATATATTTATATCCCCAAACGTCTGTAGAGCCTGTGAGCTGAGCTTCTCTTAGTTTCACCTTTTGCTGACACCAGCGTATGATCGAGCACAGGTGGTCCGTAGAAGAGCAGTGATCGAATTCGGGGCTCTGGAGAGGCCACACATGAGCCTAAGGCTGTGTCCACACTACAGCTTTTCTCCGGACACAGGTCCACCTGCTTGTGTGATGGTCAGCCGATGTCTGGACCTCCTGAACGCGGTGGTCTGCGGTGCGCTTCCAGTGAACTCTGGTGCGGTCAGCTGTGCATGTGGAAGCTATCGGCTCCTGGCGCTGCGTGCGGAGTTGCGTGAGCTGTTGAATTGTCCTGTGACTGCTTCCCGCGCTGCTCTTCAGTTCCTGACTGTTTGTATCCAACAGACTTAATAATGAAGAGCAGCAGGCGGAGAGGATCCCGCCGCGCTGATGATCCACGGACGGGATGAAGATTCTAGTGCATGAAAGCAAACCAGTGATAACGAGTCGCTCCGAGGAGCCCAGACTGCGTCCTGGCACTCGAGTGTTCACGACGAGTGTGAACATGAATTTAAATTTAGAACTATTTGTGTTTGCACACGGAAGCAATTTCACCTTCACATTTAACACATCCATGCAATCAAACACCCACTAGGGGGCAGTGAAACACCCACACACTCATATACACACTCACTAGTGAACGCACACACTAGGGGGCAATGAAACACCCACATACACACACACTAGTGAACATACACACTAGGGGGCCGTGAAACACCCACATACACCCACACACACACACACACTAGTGAACACACACTAGGGGGCAGTGAAACACCCACATACACACACACACACACACACTAGTGAACACACACTAGGGGGCAGTGAAACACGCACATACACACACACACTAGTGAACACACAAATACATACACACTAGTGAACATACACACTAGGGGGCCGTGAAACACCCACATACACCCACACAAACACACACACACACACTAGTGAACACACACTAGAGGGCAGTGAAACACGCACATACACACACACACTAGTGAACACACACACTAGGGGGCAATGAAACACGCACATACACACACACTAGTGAACACACACACTAGGGGGCAGTGAAACACCCACATACACACACACACACACAAGTGAACACACACTAGGGGGCAATGAAACACGCACATACACACACACTAGTGAACACACACACTAGGGGGCAGTGAAACACCCACAGACACACACACACACACATACACACACACTAGTGAACACACACACTAGGGTGCAGTGAAACACCCATATGCACACACAAACGCACACACACTAGTGAACACACAAACTAGGGGGCACACTTGCCCGGAGTGGTGGGCAGCCCTATCCACAGTACTCGGGGAGCAGTTGGGGGTTTGGTGTCTTGTTTAGGGGCACGTCAATCGTGTCCTGACGGTTCAGGGAACTGAACCAGCAACACTCCGGTCACAAGTCCGGCTCACTACCCCACGAGTGCCCCCTGCTCAGTGCCAAGCTGTAAAGCCCCTCTGAGCACTGTGCAGTGGAGCAGTGGAGCAGTGGAGCTGCGTTCTCTGGAGTTATGGTACCTTTGGGACGATCCTCCTTCAGCGAAACCTCAGCAGCTCCTGACCTCACTCACCCCGCTGCGGCTGCCTGCAATCCCAACTATGTTCCACAGCGGCTCCTACTGCAGCAGCTGGGTGTTTGGACACTGCGTCTGATGTCATGTCACCCCGACAACCGCCTGTCTGAAAAAAAAAAAACGTGGCCCGAGTGTCGTCTTCAGACCTACTGGAACAAAAACAGGAGTGCGTGCGTCCGCCACGACAACCTAGCGTAGGTGTCAGGCAGCCTCACGGACACGGCCCCCTCGGCCTTCTCCTGTGCACTCCCCATCACACTCCATGCTCCGCGCGTACACACTCACTGTGCATTGCAGCTGGACCTCAGAAAGTCTTGTGGTCGGAAGGTAAATCATGGGAGCAAGACAGATCTGTTCCAGATGTGCAGAATCAGACACACACACACACACACACACACACACACAGATGAGAAAGAGGGAGCTCTCTGGGAAACGGTGATTTCCCTGGCCACAGAGTGCATGAGAGGGTGAACGACGGTCTCACACGCACACACACACACACACACACACACACACACACACACACACACACACACACAGGCAAGCACACTACAAATAGGAAAGAGTTTGGAAGACAGTTCCAGCGCAGGCCCTAATTAGCCGAGTGCACAATATCGGTGGTGTTTGTGAGCGTGTGCGTGTGCGACTCTGCCGGTGACGCTCTGCGGTCAGGGTCATTTTCTTGCCCCCGCGTTGTGGTACGGGGGCCTCCGTCTCCATGTGCGCGTCTGGGTGGGTGGGTGTGTGGTGGCAGGGGGGCGACTCTCTTTGGAAAGACTTTTGGAGACCCCCGTGTGGAGAGGAGAGATGAGGCTGGAGGAAGGTACGCCGGACGCCTGTTTGCTCGTTCTTTTTTGGGTGAACCGTGTGGGAAAAGTGAAGTGGAGCTTCTCCGGCTGGGGGCAAAAGCTTCTGGAAATTTCCAGCTCGCCATGGTTACACCGCCGGCCGCCTTCTGTGACGCACGTTCGAGAGCAAAAGAAGGTTACCGATCACGTCAGGCACTTGGGGGACTAATATGTGGTCGCCGAGAGTGCGATTGTGTAAACACGGCGATGTTTGGTTTGAGAATTCTCACCGTTGCACTTTTATGATAGCAATTTTATAAACAGGCGAGCGAGGGGTTATAAACCCCCCCACCACCACCCACCACCCCCAAACCGTCCAGCGCCGGCTTCTCCGGTAAACGTACCTGCAGTCGGCGGCGTAACCGGGGCTTTATGGGCGCCTGCGGGGGACAAAATTAATGCCCCCCCAAATGACTTTCACTGACGACGATGTAATTTGCTTGTTTACTCTGATCGTCATGTCTCAAATATGCTGACGCTCTCAAAGCTGCTCCGTCTACCAGCATCCATCCTTCCATCATCTTCCACTTTATCCCGCTAGTCAGGGTCTCAGGGGGGCCGCAAACCCAGCCCATCTAAAAAAAAAAAATTCACCTCTGCATTTAACCCATCCATGCAATCAAACACACACACACACACACACACACACACACACACTACTGAACACACACACTAGGGGGCAGTGAAACATCCACACACACACACTACTGAACACTACACCACCATACTAACCACTACACCACCGTACTAACCACTACACCACCATACTGACCACTACACCACCATACTGACCACTACACCACCATACTAACCACTACACCACCATACTAACCACTACACCACCGTACTAACCACTACACCACCGTACTAACCACTACACCACCGTACTAACCACTACACCACCATACTGACCACTACACCACCGTACTGACCACTACACCACCGTACTAACCACTACACCACCATACTAACCACTACACCACCATACTAACCACTACATCACCATACTAACCACTACACCACCATACTAACCACTACACCACAGTACTAACCACTACACCACCGTACTAACCACTACACCACCATACTGACCACTACACCACCATACTGACCACTACACCACCATACTGACCACTACACCACCATACTAACCACTACACCACCGTACTAACCACTACACCACCGTACTAACCACTACACCACCATACTAACCACTACACCACCATACTAACCACTACACCACCATACTGACCACTACACCACCATACTGACCACTACACCACCATACTAACCACTACACCACCGTACTAACCACTACACCACCGTACTAACCACTACACCACCATACTAACCACTACACCACCATACTAACCACTACACCACCACACTAACCACTACACCACCGTACTAACCACTACACCACCGTACTAACCACTACATCACCATACTAACCACTACACCACCATACTAACCACTACACCACCATACTAACCACTACACCACCGTACTAACCACTACACCACCGTACTAACCACTACACCACCGTACTAACCACTACACCACCGTACTGACCACTACACCACCATACTGACCACTACACCACCATACTAACCACTACACCACCATACTAACCACTACACCACCATACTAACCACTACACCACCATACTAACCACTACACCACCATACTGACCACTACACCACCATACTAACCACTACACCACCATACTAACCACTACACCACCATACTGACCACTACACCACCGTACTAACCACTACACCACCGTACTAACCACTACACCACCGTACTAACCACTACACCACCGTACTAACCACTACACCACCATACTAACCACTACACCACCATACTAACCACTACACCACCATACTAACCACTACACCACCATACTGACCACTACACCACCATACTAACCTCTACACCACCATACTAACCACTACACCACCATACTAACCACTACACCACCATACTAACCACTACACCACCATACTAACCACTACACCACCATACTAACCACTACACCACCATACTAACCACTACACCACTGTGTCGTTAACTGCTGAGAGTTATAATTAATGATCATCCTGGCTGTGAAGGATCCACCTGGACACTGAGAACTGTATGAGATGTGTTGTGAATCAGAGGGAGACGTGGACGTCAGTGTGTGTGAGTGACGCAGATGGACGGCGACTGGGGGGCTGTGCTGTTAAGAAGGGGGCAGCTGTGTCAGCACCTACGTGCGGGGGGCCAATAAAGGTTTTAGGATTTTAGGGAAGCACAGTCACCACATTCCACTGCAATTGCCACCCCGGCAGTTCCACAGCTGCCGACACTCACTGATCACCGCCAGAGGCCCCAGACGCGGGTAATTCAGGCCCATCTACCAAAAATATCCAGCCAAACAGCTCTGCCCCCATCCTGGAGGGCTTAGCTCCGTCCCGTAATCCACACCACTGTTTCTAAACGAGGTGAGCACACCAGGACAGCCACTCCACAGACTGATCAGTACCTCAGCGTGTCACAGCGCCACACTCAGCATCCTAACATTACTACCTCAAATTAAACCCTAAAGACACACAAGAGATCAGACAAAGGCTGGTTGCAAAACACTACCTCAATGCTAGAGGTTACACACTGCTCCTTTAATTTACTCCTTTTAAATTGTTGTTGAAAACGCAGTGATGCAGAATCACAAACAAACAAATAAATAAACAAATAAATAGATAACCAACCCTCTGTGGTTGTTGTTGCTGTTGGTGGTGGAACGGTGTTCAGGAGGTTGCAAAACACTTCTTTATCACTACAGGTTACATACTGATCCTTTAATATCCACCTGTTGGATATCCAGCACTGTTGATAATGCAGTGATGCACAATCATAAAAAAAAAACAAAACAAAAAAAAAAAACTCTGGTTGTTTGCTGGGGGGGGGGGGGGGGTGTGTTCAGAAGGTTGCAAAACACTTCCTCACATACACATACATGCTCCTTTAATTTCCTACTTTTAAAACTTAAGAGACCATTGTTCAAAAAGCAATGATGCGGAATTGTTAATAAATAAATAAATAAATAAATGAATAAATAAATAAATAAATAACCAACTCTGTTTCGATGTTGTTGTGTATGTGGTGTTCAGAAAGTTGCAATCCACTTCCTCACCACTACAGTTTACACACCGCTCCTTTAAATTCCCATTTTTAAAACTTGAGAGAACATTGTTGAAAATGCAGTGATGGAGAATCATAAATAAATAATTAAATAAATAAATAAATAAATAAATAAATAAATAACTCTGGTTGTTGCTGGGGGGTGGGTGGGGTTGGGGTGTTCAGAAGGTTGCAAAACACTTCCTCACATACACATACATGCTCCTTTAATTTCCTACTTTTAAAACTTAAGAGACCATTGTTCAAAAAGCAATGATGCGGAATTGTTAATAAATAAATAAATAAATAAATAAATAACCAACTCTATTTCGATGTTGTTGTGTATGTGGTGTTCAGAAAGTTGCAATCCACTTCCTCACCACTACAGTTTACACACCGCTCCTTTAAATTCCCATTTTTAAAACTTGAGAGAACATTGTTGAAAATGCAGTGATGGAGAATCATAAATAAATAAATAAATAAATAAATAAATAAATAAACAAATAAATAAATAAATAAAAGTAGCCATGTGTGGTTGTTGCTGGGTGGGTGGGGTTGGGGTGTTCAGAAGGTTGCATACCACTTCCTTACCACTAGAGATTACACACTGCCCATTCAATTTCCACCTTTTAAAACTAAAGAGAAGACGGTTCATAATGCAATGATGCAGAATCATAAATAAATAAATAAATAAATAACCCTGTGTGGTTGTTGCTGGGTGGTTGGGGTTGGGGTGGGGCTGAAAACCACTTCCTCACTTACACACTGCTCCTTTAATTTCCCACTTTCAAAACTTGAGAGAACATTGTTGAAAATGCAATCCTAAATAAATAAATAAATAAATGAATAAATAAATAAATAACCAACACTGTTTAGATGTTGTTGGGGTGGGGTGGGCTCAGAAGCTTGCAAACCACTTCCTCACCACTACAGTTTACACACTGCTCCTTTAATTTCCTACTTTTCAAACTTGAGAGAACATAAACAAATAAATAAATAAACAAACAAATAAATAAATGAATAAATAAATAAACAAACGGTTTTTAAATTCAATGCATGCATGATACACATGTTTCTATAACTCTGGCTTGCTGGTCTGGTGGCCAGCGCAAGTGTTTCTATCTGTTTCTGATCAGCAATTAATCTGCACTCATAAACATAAACAAAACATTTTTAAAGGCAAAGGAATGTAAACACACTGCTGTTAATAGAAACAGTGTCTGGTTCATCTGCACAATAACACAATAACACAATAACACAATAACACAATAGCTACACACACTGGCTGTAGTTTAACACCCTGGTTTGCATATCCCTTTAAACAGCCGTCGCTATATATATACATCTGTGCGCGTGTGAAGTTTAAATGAACAGCCCTCCCAAATAAGTTTAAAAAACTGCTTTCACCCAATCAGGGACCCCTTTCACTCAACTGTATCGATATGTCACAGGTTTTCTATACCTCCTCCTTCCTCCACCCGCTTTCAACACTCTCACTGGCTTTCGCATGACTCAATGAATGAGTGAGTTTCGTCTTTCAGAATGATGAGCAAGCTGGACAGGTGAGTGAAACCAAACCAAAAAAAACCCCATAAAACTGAGAACTGCACCAAAACTACGCGAGAGAAGGACGTCTAGGAATGACGGGCTGGAATATCAGTGTTTAGATTGTAGTGGATGAAGAATCTCTGAGGCGTCTGCTGATGTAGTGGTAGTGAATTTTAAACTTGCTCTACTTTCAGTGATACAGAGCGAAACCGAGAGTGCTGTGTGTGTATATATATGTATATGTGGATATATATATATGTGTGTGCGTGCAAATAATGATACATATGTGTGTGTGCAAATAATATTACGTGTGTGTGCAAATAATGATGTGTGTGTGTGTGCAAATAATATGTGTGTCTTTGTGTGTGTGCAAATAATGATACATATGTGTGTGTGCAAATAATGATATGTGTGTGTGCAAATAATCATATGTGTGTGCAAATAATATGTTCCTTTGTGTGTGTGCAAATAATCATTTATGTGTGTGTGCAAATAATGATATGTGTGTGTGTGCAAATAATGATATATATATGTGTGTTTGTGTGTGTGTGCAAATAATGTGTGTGTGCAAATAATATGTGTATTTGTGTGTGTGTGTGCAAATAATGATATATATATGTGTGTGTGCAAATAATGATACATATGTGTTTGTGTGCAAATAATAATGTGTGTGTGTGTGTTTGTGTGGATGTGCAAATAATCATATATTTGTGTGTGTATGTGTGTGAGAGAGAATAATTATATATGTGTGTGTGTGAATAATCATGTGTGTGTATATATATGTTTGTGTGTGTTTGTGTGTGTGTGTGTGTGTGTATATGTGTGTGTGTGTGTGTATGTATATATATATATATATATATATATATATATATATATATGTGTGTGTGTATGTGTGTGTGTGTGTTTGTGTGTGTGTGTATATATATATGTATATATATATGTGTGTGTGTGTGTGTGTGTGTATATATATATGTGTGTGTGTGTATATATATGTGTGTGTGTGTGTGTGTGTGTGTGTGTGTGTGTGTGTTTGTGTGTGTGTGTGTGTGTGTGTGTGTGTGTGTGTGTGTGCCGTTTCCCACATGCATGACCGCAGCAGACATTTAAAGTTGAAAGGCTGCAGCAGTAATGAAATTAAAGCCCACCATCACTCATCGCTCTCCAGATCCAAACCTAAATGACTGAGCACGGTTTCACTATGGCTTCTTCTGATGCATGGCTGGACGCCAGTCTTGCACCTGCTGAAGAAGATTCAGAACGAGCAGCTCTGACCGGAGCGCTTACACATTAGTAGTAACTTACATCACTGCTCGTGACTAATATCTCTGTCTATGGGTTTTTTTTCTGGGGGGGTGGGGGTTGTGCCCCGGCTACAGGGTCCTGCTCACCCAGAGGAAGTTCATCTACCACTACAAGAACGTGCGCTGGGCTCGAGGGAGGCACGAGACTTACCTCTGCTTCGTGGTGAAGAAACGAAACGGGCCAGACTCGCTCTCCTTCGACTTCGGGCACCTGCGCAATCGCTCCGGATGCCACGTGGAGGTGAGTGATGGATGGGCGGGTGGAGATGCGGGGCTGATGATGTCACGGCCCATCAGATTTGCCCTACTGGGTTTAGCGCTGCAGCTGTGATGCTACCTAGCTAGCAATAAAAGCTTATAGACACAGTTTCTGGCACCGTGTGATAGGCCGAGACCTTGTCCATGTTTATAAACAACAGAAACCACAAGTGCACAAGTCTTGGCCTTGTAGCTGCAGATCAGATGTCTCGGTCTGGCTACATCAGGGTGATGACTGGCCTCTGTTTCTCTCTGTTTCTCTCCGTTTCCCTGTCCCGTCCAATCAGCTCCTCTTCCTGCGCTACATCGGGGTGCTGTGTCCGGGTCTGTGGGGTTCAGGTGTGGACGGGGCGAGGGCGAGCTACGCCGTGACCTGGTTCTGTTCCTGGTCGCCCTGCTCCAACTGCGCCCAGCGCCTCATCAACTTCCTGGCCCAGACGCCCAACCTGCGGCTCCGCATCTTCGTCTCTCGCCTCTATTTCTGCGACGACGAGGACAGTCTGGAGCGGGAGGGGCTCCGGCACCTGCAGAGGGCAGGGGTCCAAATAACGGTCATGACTTATAAAGGTATAAAGACAGACCAGCTCTCGCCATCGATACCTTATTATGTTTATTGGTGTAAGAAAATATTGAAATATCGAATATCGAGGTATTATGTTTAGTGATACTGTATCAATTCTCAAAAACAGTATCAATACACAGATTCCTGGCAGACAGTGAATCAGTCTGTGCTGTGTTTAAACCTCTGACCACTAGATGGCAGTGTTGTAATCCATTTTCAGCTCCACTCCAACATTAACAAGCAGCACAAGGACGCAGTGCTATTGTAAACATTGATAAACCTGTTCATACAGTGGTGTGTTTTAATAGCAAGATTTGAAAAAATCACAATATATTACTTTACTTGCAGTATCGCAATATATCACGATATACTGAATCGTGACCGCTGCATCATGATATGTATTGTATCGCCAGGTTCTTGCCAATACACAGCCCTACTTATTTATATGGTGCTCACGCAGGTAGGAAAGGTGTTAAAGTTAACTGTAAACATCAGCACTGACCCACACCTACACCATATACATTTATATATAACAGTATGTAGTTTTGGGTGCAGCCACTGAGAGTTCAAGCCATTATACCATTAAAAAAAACAACAACGTTCTCGCTTGGACCTTAGCAGATTTAGAATCATTCTGATGGAACATCGTTATTCCCACTCAGGATTCGGAACACCGGCGATAGTGCTGTTACTGTGCACGAGCGAAAACTGCGTTACACTTTACAGCTCCACGGCAACAACAAAGGCGCTGTCGGAGTAGGAGAGAGAGTGACCGAGAGAGTGAGTGGACAGTTAATCTGGGGCAGTTACTGGTTGAGCTAAAAGAGATGAAAGGATGCTGGACATTGTCACGGTTAATAGGAAACACCCACAGCAGAACGTTCATCCCTGTTAATGGTAGTCATGGAAGCCTGGGACCTGATCTGTGTCCCCACAGATCTGGACGCTGAATGTCCCTCAGTCCCGTTTCAGGCTAGATTAGAAACTCATCTCATGCCAGAAAAGTTTGTTCATCTGGACAAACAAGACTCGAAAGCTTGAAGCCCCTGTAACTTCACACCACCTTGTAAGACCACACGGTTCTCTCTCTAGTGATGACTACAGAGTACGTTCGTGTCCAGGAGCGCGGAGGTAGGACGGTTCTAGCCAACGCAGGCATGCCGGAGAGAGTCTGTCCAGTGATTGGTGTTAGAGGCAGGTCTGAAAAGCCGTGTTGGGGTGGAAGCACGTGCTGGCCCTCACCGCTCCGGCTTCTTAACCTCGCATGCAACCTTTTTGCATCTTCAGAAAATCACCACTGGTGAATGAATGACACCAGTAATGCGTCTGGGATGACGGGGTGAGCGGTGTGGCAAAACATATAGCATCACCATACTGTAGCAGTATAGCTCAGCTAACTACAACTGTGTGTTCACTAGTGTATGTGTGTGTTTCACTGCCCCCTAGTGTGTGTGTGCACTAGTTTGTGTGTATGTGGGTGTTTCACTGCCCCCTGGTGTGTGTGTTCACTAGTTTGTGTGTATGTGGGTGTTTCACTGCCCCCTAGTGTGTGTGTGGAATAGTGTGCATGTGGTTGTTTCACTGTCCCCTAGTGTGTGTGTGCACTTGTGTGTGTGTGTGGGTGTTTCACTGCCCCCTAGTGTGTGTGTTCACTAGTTTGCATGTATGTGAGTGTTTCACTGCCCCCTAGTGTGTGTGTTCACTAGTTTGTGTGTATGTGTGTGTTTCACTGTCCCATAGTGTGTTTGTTCACTAGTGTGTGTGTACGTATATATATGGGTGTTTCACTGCCCACAATAGTGTGTTTGTTTGTGTATGTGGGTGTTTCACTGCCCCCTAGTGTGTGTGTGCACTAGTGTGTATGTGGGTGTTTCACTGCCCCCTAGTGTAAGTGTATGTATATATATGGACATTTCACTGCCCCCTAGTGTGTGTGTGTGTTCACTAGTGTGTGTGTATGTGGGCGTTTCACTGCCCCCTAGTGTGTGTGTGCACTAGTGTGTGTGTGGGTGTTTCACTGCCCCCTAATGTGTGTGTGCACTAGTGTGCGTGAGGGTGTTTCACTGCCCCCTAGTGTGTGTGTTCACTAGTTTGTGTGAATGTGGGTGTTTCACTGCCCCCTAATGTGTGTGTGCACTCGTGTGTGTATGGGTGTTTCACTGCCCCCTAGTGTAAGTGTATGTATATATATGGGCCTTTCACTGCCCCCTAGTGTGTGTGTGTGTGTTCACTAGTGTGTGTGTATGCGTGTGTTTCACTGCCCCTTAGTGTGTGTGTGCACTAGTGTGTATGTGAGTGTCTCACTGCCCCCTAATGTGTGTGTGCACTCGTGTGTGTATGGGTGTTTCAATGCCCCCTAGTGTAAGTGTATGTATATATATGGGCATTTCACTGCCCCCTAGTGTGTGTGTGTGTGTGTTCACTAGTGTGTGTGTATGCGTGTTTCACTGCCCCCTAGTGTGTGTGTGTGTGTTCACTAGTGTGTGTGTATGCGTGTGTTTCACTGCCCCTTAGTGTGTGTGTTCACTAGTTTGCATGTATGTGAGTGTCTCACTGCCCACACTACTGTTTGTGTTCACTAGTGTGTTTGCCTGTACTGTGTGTGTTCAGGCTCTGTGGGTTCAGCTGAACTGGAGGTTGTGAATCAGTAAACGAGTGTGTCCCTCGTTCCCTCTCCACAGATTTCTTCTACTGCTGGCAGACGTTCGTGGCTCGCAGGGAGAGGTGTTTCAAAGCCTGGGACGGCCTCCACCAGAACTCCGTCAGACTGTCCCGCAAACTCAAACGCATCCTACAGGTATACTCACACCTTCCGTTACCCCGGCAACACCACCCAGCCCGGGTGATAACATCTGAACGTGTCTGCTCTTCTCCACAGCCATGCCAGACTGAAGATCTGAGGGATGTCTTCGCTCTGCTGGGGCTCTGAGACAAGCTAGGCGTTAGCCGACGATGATGATGATGATGATGATGATGATGATGATGGTGCTGTGAAACTGAATTCCTGAGACTTGAACTTTACTCTGAGTATAGTGTATTCGGAGTATAGCATTACTCTTCTGTGTGTTCTTTTTTTGGACTCTGTGTCCAGTTACACTCCAAAACTACAATAAAGCGTTCACTCTTTTCTCCCTACACGACCAGCCTTCATCCTTTATGAATGAATTAACATAATAATAATAATAATAATAATAATAATAATAACAATAATAATAGTAATAATAAAAATACTAATAATACTGCTGTTACTAGAGGATTACTGTAAGAATACTGCAGTGAGTTTATACTGCAGGGCTGGAGCCAATCCCAGCGTCATCGGGCGAAGGCGGGGTACACCATGGACAGGTCACCAGTACCACTACACCACTGTATTGACCACTACACCACCATACTAACCACTACACCACCGTACTAACCACTACACCACCATACTAACCACTACACCACCATACTAACCACTACACCACCATACTAACCACTACACCACCATACTAACCACTACACCACCATACTAACCACTACACCACCGTACTAACCCCTACACCACCATACTAACCACTACACCACCATACTAACCACTACACCACCGTACTGACCACTACACCACCATACTGACCACTACACCACCATACTAACCACTACACCACCATACTAACCACTACACCACCATACTAACCACTACACCACCATACTGACCACTACACCACCATACTAACCACTACACCACCGTACTAACCACTACACCACCATACTAACCACTACACCACCATACTAACCACTACACCACTGTATTGACCACTACACCACCATACTAACCACTACACCACCGTACTGACCACTACACCACCATACTGACCACTACACCACCATACTAACCACTACACCACCGTACTAACCACTACACCACCGTACTAACCACTACACCACCATACTAACCACTACACCACCATACTAACCACTACACCACCGTACTAGCCACTACACCACCATACTGACCACTACACCACCATACTAACCACTACACCACCGTACTAACCACTACACCACCGTACTAACCACTACACCACCATACTAACCACTACACCACCATACTAACCACTACACCACCATACTGACCACTACACCACCATACTAACCACTACACCACCATACTGACCACTACACCACCATACTGACCACTACACCACCATACTAACCACTACACCACCATACTAACCACTACACCACCAAACTAACCACTACACCACCGTACTAACCACTACACCACCATACTAACCACTACACCACCATACTAACCACTACACCACCGTACTAACCACTACACCACCATACTGATCACTACACCACCATACTAACCACTACACCACCATACTAACCACTACACCACCATACTAACCACTACACCACCGTTCTTAAAATTATGACCTACTTTATCATAATTATGACTCTTATATTTTCTTATAATCATACGTTCATTATCACCTCAGTGTTATGACTCTTCTAATTATGATGTAGTATCTCATCATTAGGACTTAATATCTCATAAAAACTTTGACTTTTTATCTCATGATAATGATTATTATGTCATAATTATGTCTTTTTTATAATAAATTGTAATTTTTACACACTGGGTATAAATGATGAGATAGAAACTCATTACTGTGAGATGTTTAAGGTTAAGTCATCATTATGAGATATTAAGTTGTAGTTTAATTATTTAAGATTAAAAACTCTATATATTTTTCCGCCACTCGGTTTTCTAGACTGGGCAGTAAGTCCTGCAGTAAACGCTCCTCACTGAACTGCTGCGCACGTACACGGTGCATTACGGCTTTACCGGCTCCGGTAGCGGTCGGAGAAGCCGAGGAGAACCGAACCAGCCGAACGGGTTAACGGGAAAGATGGCGGCCGAGGGGGAGTACGAGTCGGTGCTGTGTGTGAAGTCTGACGTCAGCGTGTATCGAATTCCACCGCGAGCGTCGAACCGCGGCGTCAGGTAACCGAGCGGAGCGCGAGAGCCGCGCAGAAACGTCCGCCTCTCGTAGCGGCCCGAGTCGGTTCTGCTCGGTTCTCCGCAGCCGCTCAGCACGTCACTGAGTCCACTTCTTTATTTCCAACCTTCAAACACGTCCGTCCTCCTGAACAGGCCCGTTAACGCGGTGTTTACTCGGTTCACGCGCCAGATTTACCGTAAAGCTTCTCAGTACATCACAGCAGCAGCTAGCTCGCGGTTAAAGGAGAACTCCACCGACTTTTCAAATTTTCTGTATATTTTAGTGTTTGTGAGTGTGAAATAGTGTGAGATGGTGTTTACAGTGGTGGTGATGGTGTTTACAGTGGTGGTGATGGTGTTTATAGTGGTGGTGTTGATGTTTACAGTGGTGGTGATTATGTTTACAGTGGTGATGATGGTCATGTTTACAGTGGTGGTGATGGTGTTTATAGTGGTGGTGATGGTGTTTATAGTGGTGGTGATGATGTTTACAGTGGTGGTGATGGTGATGTTTACAGTGGTGGTGATGGTGTTTATAGTGGTGGTGATGATGTTTACAGTGGTGGTGATGGTGATGTTTACAGTGGTGGTGATGGTGTTTATAGTGGTGGTGATGATGTTTACAGTGGTGGTGATGGTGATGTTTACAGTGGTGGTGATGGTGTTTACAGTGGTGGTGATTATGTTTACAGTGGTGATGATGGTCATGTTTACAGTGGTGGTGATGGTGTTTATAGTGGTGGTGATGATGTTTACAGTGGTGGTGATGGTGATGTTTACAGTGGTGGTGATGGTGTTTACAGTGATGGTGATGTTTACAGTGGTGGTGGTGATGGTGTTTACAGTGATGGTGATGTTTACAGTGGTGATGATGGTGTTTACGGTGATGGTGGTGATGGTGTTTACAGTGGTGGTGATGGTGTGTACAGTGGTGATTGTGTTTACAGTGGTGGTGATGGTGTTTACAGTGGTGGTGATGGTGTTTACAGTGGTGGGGATGGTGTTTACAGTGATGGTGGTGATGGTGTTTACAGTGGTGGTGATGGTGTTTACAGTGGTGGTGATGGTGTGTACAGTGGTGATGGTGTTTACAGTGGTGGTGATGGTGTTTACAGTGGTGGTGATGGTGTGTACAGTGGTGATGGTGTTTACAGTGGTGATGATGGTGTTTACAGTGGTGGTGATGGTGTTTACAGTGATGGTGGTGATGGTGTTTACAGTGGTGGTGATGGTGTGTACAGTGGTGATTGTGTTTACAGTGGTGGTGATGGTGTGTACAGTGGTGATGGTGTTTACAGTGGTGGTGATGGTGTTTACAGTGGTGGTGATGGTGTTTATAGTGGTGGTGATGGTGTGTACAGTGGTGATGGTGTTTACAGTGATGGTGGTGATGGTGTTTACAGTGGTGGTGATGGTGTGTACAGTGGTGATGGTGTTTACAGTGGTGGTGATGGTGTTTACAGTGGTGGTGATGATATTTACAGTGTTGGTGATGGTGTGTACAGTGATGGTGATGGTAACTAGGTGTCTCCATGTCTACAACACTGATCTACACATTGTATTTACTATGAAACCCACCAGTGAAGCTACACGTGTCTTCTGAGTTTATCTGGATGTTGATGGTAAAATGTGGAAGATCTGAAAATACTAGGTTTTCTTTGGGGACTATTTGAACCTCACAGCGTCCTGCATGTATCCCTCCACCATGAATGGAGTTTAAGACTGAGATCTTCTCTAAACTATCATAAACAGTGTCTCAGAATCAGACAGTGTATTTATAACATCTACTGTAAGAACTTTCTGTGAGGAGCTTTTAGAGGAGGACGTCTGGTTCTATTCACCTCCACTGTGAACAGATATGACTCTCAAGATTCTCTAGAACGGAGTGTTTCACACTGAACCTCTCTGAATGACTCTGTTTACGTCTCAGTGTTTAAATTATACAGTGATTTTGAAAAATTGGTGCAGTTCTCCTTTAAGACACCATTATTCAGCACTATCATTCATTTCAGTTCACACTGGTGTTCACAGAATATGACCAGTAGGCTGAATGACAGTGCCAGGATGTTACTGCTGCACCACTTAAGGTGGAACTCAAAATTACAAACAAGAAGCTAAAGCAGTGCCAGGATGTTAATACATCACAATTTAAGGTGGAACGGAAAATTACAAACAAGAAGCTAAAGCAGTGCCAGGATGTTAATACATCACAATTTAAGGTGGAACGGAAAATTACAAACAAGAAGCTGAATGTTAGCACCAGTATGTAACCAACGCACCATTTAAGGTGGAACTCAAAATTACAAACAAGAAGCTAAAGCAGTACCAGGATGTAACTGCTGCAACATTTAAGGTGGAACTGAAAATTACAAGCGAGAAGCTGAATGTTAGCACCAGTATGTAACCAACGCACCATTTAAGGTGGAACTGGGAATGAGGAAGGGGACGCTGGCTAATGGGGCTGTGTTGAGTGACCACCTCCTGCTCGTGTCCAGCTGGACTCGCATAAACAGTGCACGGTGAACGCGCGGTGACCTTAAACGCCAGAGAAGATGATTTCACTGAGTAATAGCGACTGTAAACAAGCGCGCGCTGACACGGCCGGCCTCGCGTGCGGCGGGGTGTTTGCGCGTGGAGGCGGGGGAGGGCTTTGTGATGTGATTGTTTAGGTTTTCGCTAATACGGTGACGCGCTCCGGTTTCCGGACACTGAGTGGACAGGCTGTTTGTTTGTGCGCGTTTCTGGGAGATGATTGGTTTATCCGGCGTCGCGTGGGAGAGGAAGCGCGTTTCGTAAGCCGAGTGGAACTGACTAATACCGCGATGATGCAAGAAAGTCACTCTCCACATCTCTCCGTACTGTAATCTCCCAAACATCCTCCGGACATTCAGCCCAACAGCCTGTTTTCTTCTGAGCCTGGAGCTCCACCTTATCAGCCTTCATCAGCTCCACTGACCATACAGGACCTCCACTCACTGTCCACTGTATCAGCTCCACTGACCATACAGGACCTCCACTCACTGTCTACTGTATCAGCTCCACTGACCATACAGGACCTCCACTCACTGTCCACTGTATCAGCTCCACTGACCATACAGGACCTCCACTCACTGTCCACTGTATCAGCTCCACTGACCATACAGGACCTCCACTCACTGTCCACTGTATCAGCTCCACTGACCATACAGGACCTCCACTCACTGTCCACTGTATCAGCTCCACTGACCATACAGGACCTCCACTCACTGTCCACTGTATCAGCTCCACTGACCATACAGGACCTCCACTCACTGTCCACTGTATCAGTTCCACTGACCATACAGGAGCTCCACTCACTGTCCACTGTATCAGCTCCACTGACCATACAGGACCTCCACTCACTGTCCACTGTATCAGCTCCACTGACCATACAGGACCTCCACTCACTGTCCACTGTATCAGCTCCACTGACCATACAGGACCTCCACTCACTGTCCACTGTATCAGCTCCACTGACCATACAGGACCTCCACTCACTGTCCACTGTATCAGCTCCACTGACCATACAGGACCTCCACTCACTGTCCACTGTATCAGTTCCACTGACCATACAGGAGCTCCACTCACTGTCCACTGTATCAGCTCCACTGACCATACAGGACCTCCACTCACTGTCCACTGTATCAGCTCCACTGACCATACAGGACCTCCACTCACTGTCCACTGTATCAGCTCCACTGACCATACAGGACCTCCACTCACTGTCCACTGTATCAGCTCCACTGACCATACAGGACCTACACTCACTGTCCACTGTATCAGCTCCACTGACCATACAGGACCTCCACTCACTGTCCACTGTATCAGCTCCACTGACCATACAGGACCTCCACTCACTGTCCACTGTATCAGCTCCACTGACCATACAGGACCTCCACTCACTGTCCACTGTATCAGCTCCACTGACCATACAGGACCTCCACTCACTGTCCACTGTATCAGCTCCACTGACCATACAGGACCTCTACTCACTGTCCACTGTATCAGCTCCACTGACCATACAGGAGCTCCACTTCCAGACTGTAGTTCATCTGATTCTCTGTATACTTTATTACTCTGTTCTTTAATGATCAGGACCCCCACAGGACCCCCACAGAGCAGATACTATTAGGGAGGTGGGTCATTCTCAGCACTGCAGTGACACTGATGTGGTGGTTGGCGTGCTGGTGTAAGTGGATCAGACACAGCAGTGAGAATCGTCCACCAACCAAAACTATCCGGACAGCAGTGTCCTGTGGGCGGCGTCCTGTGTCCACTGATGAAGAACTAGAGGAACACAAACTGAGCAGCAGCAGATGAGCTACTGTCTCTGACTTTACATCTACAAGGTGGACCAGCAAGTAGTAGGAGTGTCTAATGGAGTGGACAGTGAGTGGACACCGTGTTTAAACACTCCAGCACTAACAAAACTATAAACAAAGACGTATAGAATTATAAACATATATACTCAGTTAGGTGTCTCCAAACTTTTGACTGGCAGTATACATACTCATACACAGGCATTAGTATGTGGGCTGTAGACAATAAAACCAATACAACAATTTTTTTTTTGGTTTTTAATCAACTCTACACACATATGACCGTCCGTCCATCCGTCCGTCCGTCTGTCCGTCCCTGCTGCTCCTCTTACGTCGTCTCAGGCCGCGTGTCGTTCCGTTCGTTCAGACGACTGAAACTGATTCACTCTCTCGTCAGACTGTGACATCACCTCGCACGGACACGGCCGCCAAATCCAGCCACGCCCACCCACGCCCACATTCCTCTGACCGCTTGTTTATTTGCTCATGTGTGTATGTGTCCCTGTGTGTGTGTGTGTGTGTGTTGTGCAGGGCAGCGGACTGGAAGCTGGACGCTCCTGATTGGACGGGTCGTATGAGGGTGACGGCCAAGGGGAAGGTGGCCTACATCAAGCTAGAGGACAAAATCTCAGGCAAGCGTTTATCGGAGTGGACGCTGTAACACGGCCAACAGCGATTAGGAGTTAGGGACCACCGCAAAGGCGGGCGGCCCACCGGCTATCAGCCCGAGTTTCCCAAGTGGTCCGCTGGTGTTATCAGACAAAATAATACATTTCATTACACTTTCAATTGTCTGTAATAATACATAAGACTATGTGCCAGTAAGACCGGTTTGATCTGGGTGGTCCGAGGGTGGAGCAGCAGGGGCACATAGTCAGCAGAGTGCTGACCTTATCAGTATTAAGTAATCGGACCCCGTCCAGTTTGGCTTGTGAGCAAATTTACATTCATTTTAATGGAATCTACTGCAAATAGCACCACGTAATAGCACCAGTGGACGCTAGTTTAGCCAGTGTCCAGTCAGTTTTCTTTATTTTGTGGTTTAACTGTATGCTGTAAGCAAGTAAGCCAGCCTGCTAGCTGCTGTGGTAGCTGCTTGGCTAGCCACTGCTGCACAACAGTTATCTAGAGTTTTATGCTATCAGTCAGCAAACGAGAATATCGTAGCTGTCCAAAGAACAACGAGTATCTTCAAAATAGTAACTTTACAGAAGAGAATAAATACAGTCTTTACTTTCAATGTAAGTCAATGGAACCGGAATGCTTTCCAAGCTATTTTCTATTGGTCCATTCATCATAAACGTTCACACAATTTAAATATTGTGTTTAAATAATGTAGAAAAATAAAATTGGCCAAAAATTAAAATACCTGGGTTTTTTTTTGGACAGTGATGATGTATAACTCTACTCTTAGTTATCTTCAGGCTGTGTTTTTGTATGTTTGATGGTCGGCAAGTAAGCCAGCTTGCTAACTGCTGTGGTAGCTGCTTGGCTAGCCACTGCTGCACGCCAGTCATCTAGAGTTTTATGCTAAATATGTGGAGCTAAACTGCTAAAGGCTAAATGTGTGGAGCTAAACTGCTAAAGGCTAAATGTGTGGAGCTAAACTGCTATAGGCTGAATGTGTGGAGCTAAACTGCTAAAGGCTAAATGTGTGGAGCTAAGCTGCTAAAGGCTAAATGTTTGGAGCTAAACTGCTAAAGGCTAAATGAGTGGATCTAAACTGTTATAGGCTAAATGTGTGCGGCAGTTATCTAGAGTTTTATGCTATCGGTCAGCACACTAGCATATCGTCGCTCTCCAAAACAGTAACTTTACAGGAGAGACCAAAAACTGTCTTTACTTTCAATGTAAGTCAATGGAACCAGAATGCTTTCCAAGCTATTTTCTATTAGTCCATTCATCATAAACGTTCACACAAGTTCACTCAGTTATCTCCAGGTTATGTTTTTGTATGTTTGATGGTAGGCAAGTAAGCCAGCCTGCTAGCTGCTGTGGTAGCTGCTTGGCTAGCCACTGCTGCACAACAGTTATCTAGAGTTTTATGCTATCAGTCAGCAAACGAGAATATCGTAGCTGTCCAAAGAACAACGAGTATCTTCAAAATAGTAACTTTACAGAAGAGAATAAATACAGTCTTTACTTTCAATGAAAGTCAATGGAACCGGAATGCTTCCCAAGCTATTTTCTATTGGTCCATTCATCATAAACTGCTAAAGGCTGAATAGCCGGGGCTAAACTGCTAAAGGCTAAATGTGTGGAGCTAAACTGTTAAAGGCTGAATAGCCGGGGCTAAACTGCTAAAGGCTAAATAGCCGGGGCTAAACTGCTATAGGCTAAATGTGTGGAGCTAAACTGCTAAAGGCTAAATATGTGGAGCTAAACTGCTAAAGGCTAAATGTGTCGAGCTAAATTGCTAAAGGCTAAACGAGTGGATCTAAACTGTTATAGGCTAAATGTGTGGAGCTAAACTGCTAAAGGCTAAATGCGTGGAGCTAAACTGCTAAAGGCTAAATGTGTGGCGCTAAACTGCTAAAGGCTAAATATGTGGAGCTAAACTGCTAAAGGCTAAATGAGTGGATCTAAACTGTTATAGGCTAAATGTGTGGAGCTAAACTGTTATAGGCTAAATCTGTGGAGCTAAACTGTTATAGGCTAAATGTGTGGAGCTAAACTGCTAAAGGCTAAATGCGTGGAGCAAAACTGTTATAGGCTAAATGTGTGAAGCTAAACTGCTATAGGCTAAATGTGTGGATCTAAACTGTTATAGACTAAATGTGTGGAGCTAAACTGCTAAAGGCTGAGTAGCCAGGGCTAAACAGCTAAAGGCTAAATGTGTGGAGCTAAACTGCTAAAGGCTAAATGTGTGGAGCTAAACTGTAAAGGCTAAATGTGTGGAGCTAAACTGCTATAGGCTGAATGTGTGGAGCTAAACTGCTAAAGGCTAAATGTGTGGAGCTAAACTGCTAAAGGCTAAATGAGTGGATCTAAACTGCTAAAGGCTAAATGTGTGGAGCTAAACTGCTAAAGGCTAAATGTGTGGAGCTAAACTGCTAAAGGCTAAATGAGTGGATCTAAACTGCTAAAGGCTAAATGTGTGGAGCTAAACTGCTAAAGGCTAAATGTGTGGAGCTAAACTGCTAAAGGCTAAATGAGTGGATCTAAACTGTTATAGGCTAAATGTGTGCGGCAGTTATCTAGAGTTTTATGCTATCGGTCAGCACACTAGCATATCGTCGCTCTCCAAAACAGTAACTTTACAGGAGAGACCAAAAACTGTCTTTACTTTCAATGTAAGTCAATGGAACCAGAATATGGACCTGTTTTTCTTTGGACAGTGACGATGTATAACCATACACACAGTTATGTTCACGTTTGTTTTTGTATATTTGGTGGTAGGCGCGTTAGCCAGCTTTCTAACCACCATTTTAAATCTTTGGCTAACCGCTGCTGCACACAAGTCACACTGTTGCCAACCGCGTCAGTCGTCTACTTATTTTTGGTATGACTCAACGTACGGCGCTACCATGAGTGTGCAAATATCTGACACAACTGTGTTCACACTTGTGCTTGTGCTGTTAGCTAGCATGCTAACTGCACCAACATAGATGACACCAGGTGACATGAACGGTTAGCGTAGATGCTAATTGGCGGCTATTTGTTGTTTTTTTTAGTTATTTTTAGCAGAGTTTGTGCATTTGTGCGTTTCACCACTCTAGCAGTTCTCCTCTCGTCCTGCAGGGGAGCTGTTTGCCCAAGCCCCAGTGGAACAGTATCCCGGAGTAGCAGTGGAGACGGTCAGTGACTCGAGTCGCTACTTCATCCTTCGGATTCAGGACGACAGCGGTGAGTTAGCGAGAGTCTGAAACCTCAGAGTTTCTTAAACCAGGAACCGAAATCACGTCCCAAATGAATTTTCACTCTCAGGTCGCAGCGCGTTCATCGGCATCGGGTTCGGGGACCGGGGGGACGCTTTCGATTTCAACGTGGCTTTACAGGATCATTTCAAGTATGTTTTTATCTTCTCATCTCGATTGATTCATTTCTTTATAGAGATATTACTTAGCTACATGAATTACAAGGTCAGTCTCATTCTGAGAGTGAATCTCTCTCACTCTCTCTCTCACTCTCTCTCTCTCTCACTCTCTCTCTCTCAGGTGGGTAAAGCAGGATAGCGAGTTCAGTAAGCAGGCTCTGGCTCCAGACTCGGGCCCTAAATTAGACCTGGGCTTTAAAGAAGGCCAGACCATCACTCTGAACATTGGGGTAAATACAGCTGCTGTGAGGAGCGTCAGGCTGCAGCCCGTGTACAGGAGCGAAGCCGCTGTTTAGAGTTCGTTCCGGTTGTGATGTCATTACTAGGGCTTTTGTGTTGGCAGGTTTCCAACACCGCAGTGTTTTGGTGTCTTACCGCCGAGATGTGCGAGACCACGCCCAGAAACCAGCCGTAGTCACGACTATGACCACATTTACATATGACCGCAATTCAGCCTTTAGCAGTTTAGCTCCACAGATTTAGCCTTTAGCAGTTTAGCTCCACACATTTAGCCTATAGCAGTTTAGCTCCACACATTTAGCCTATAGCAGTTTAGCTCCACAGATTTAGCCTATAGCTGTTTAGCCCCGGCTATTCAGCCTTTAGCAGTTTAGCTCCACACATTTAGCCTTTAGCAGTTTAGCTCCACACATTCAGCCTATAGCAGTTTAGCTCCACACATTTAGCCTATAACAGTTTACCTCCACACATTTAGCCTTTAGCAGTTTAGCTCCACACATTTAGCCTATAACAGTTTAGCTCCACACATTTAGCCTTTAGCAGTTTAGCTCCACACATTTAGCCGTTAGCAGTTTAGCCCCGGCTATTCAGCCTTTAGCAGTTTATGATGAATGGACCAATAGAGAATAGCTTGGGAAGCATTCCGGTTCCATTGACTTTCATTGAAAGTAAAGACTGTATTTATTCTCTTCTGTAAAGTTACTATTTTGAAGATACTCGTTGTTCTTTGGACAGCTACGATATTCTCGTGTGCTGACTGATAGCATTAAACTCTAGATAACTGTTGTGCAGCAGTGGCTAGCCAAGCAGCTACCACAGCAGCTAGCAGGCTGGCTTACTTGCCTACCATCAAACATACAAAAACATAACCTGGAGATAACTGAGTGAACTTGTGTGAACGTTTATGATGAATGGACTAATAGAAAATAGCTTGGAAAGCATTCTGGTTCCATTGACTTACATTGAAAGTAAAGACAGTTTTTGGTCTCTCCTGTAAAGTTACTGTTTTGGAGAGCGACGATATGCTAGTGTGCTGACTGATAGCATAAAACTCTAGATAACTGCTGCACACATTTAGCCTATAACAGTTTAGATCCACTCATTTAGCCTTCAGCAGTTTAGCTCCAAACATTTAGCCTTTAGCAGTTTAGCTCCACACATTTAGCCTTCAGCAGTTTAGCTCCAAACATTTAGCCTTCAGCAGTTTAGCTCCACATATTTAGCCTTCAGCAGTTTAGCTCCACACATTTAGCCTTTAGCAGTTTAGCTCCACACATTTAGCCTATAGCAGTTTAGCTCCACACATTTAGCCTATAACAGTTTAGCTCCACTCATTTAGCCTTTAGCAGTTTAGCTCCACACATTTAGCCTTTAGCAGTTTAGCTCCACACATTTAGCCTATAGCAGTTTAGCTCCACACATTTAGCCTATAGCAGTTTAGCTCCACACATTTAGCCTATAACAGTTTAGATCCACTCATTTAGCCTTTAGCAGTTTAGCTCCACACATTTAGCCTTTAGCAGTTTAGCTCCACACATTTAGCCTATAGCAGTTTAGCTCCACACATTTAGCCTATAACAGTTTAGCTCCACTCATTTAGCCTTTAGCAGTTTAGCTCCACTCATTTAGCCTTTAGCAGTTTAGCTCCACACATTTAGCCTTTAGCAGTTTAGCTCCACACATTTAGCCTATAACAGTTTAGCCCCGGCTATTTAGCCTTTAGCAGTTTAGCCCCGGCTATTCAGCCTTTAGCAGTTTAGCTCCACACATTTAGCCTTTAGCAGTTTAGCTCCACCCGTTCAGTGTACAGCAGTTTAGCCCCACCCACTCAGTCTACAGAAGTTTAGCCCCGCCCATTCAGCCTATGGCTGCTCATTTAATCTAAAGTCAAATTCTTGTTTTTCTCAGCAAAGCAAAAGGAGAGAGAAGTCCCGTCCCCAAAGTTCAGGTGGGCTCGGACTCCTTCCACCTCCTCCTAGTGGAAAGATAGCTCCGCCTCCTATAGCTACATCTACCAATCACAGCACAGAGCCGTTGACTGGAGGCAGTGACGCAGGTGAACGTGTGATTGATGTCTCAGTGAGTGGTCTGATGTGAGGAGCTCCACCTGGTCTCTACTGACTTCTGTTCGTTTCACGGTTTCTCTTTCTTCAGGCTGTTTGTTAGACTTAGACAGCAGTAACTCCGATAATCAGGTCCAGCCCACCGCTCCCACCTCCAACACGGACCTGTGGGGGGATTTCACATCAGACAGGTAAAGATCTGGACTGTGTTCCTTCCTGTATCTGTCTGTTGGTAAAAGCATTGGAACCTCTGGAATGATCAGGTTGCTGTGGTGGATAATAAAGGTCAGGAGGGTCAATCACTCAGGTGTGTGTGAATTTGACCCCACCCCCTTTAAAAACATCAACCTGAATGTCCACCATCAGAGTCACACACAGTCACTTTATCACACAGATGTTTGTGAGTACACCTCTCAAAGAACTTTTCTTAGGACCTCATTGGAGTAGATGAGGTTCCAAAACCATTTCTGATGGGTTTGGACTTCAATGATCCACTGTCAGTCAGATGGTGTACAAATAGAGAAACACTGTTACTCCTCTCTGGAGTGGTCATCCAACAAAACTGACTCCAAGACTAACGTGTAGAAAATTCTGGTAGAACTCCAGATGAACATCTCAGGATCTACAGGCCTCTCCTACACTGTCAGTGTTCATGAATCCACAATCAGGAAAACACTAAACACAGGATGTATGGAGCGATAGCGTGAAGAAAAAGAAACATTTCTGCCTGTTTAGTTTCCGAAAGACCACCTGGATGAGCCAGAAGACCACCTGGATGAGCCAGAAGACCACCGAAATCATGTTACATAGATGTATATGGCCAGAAATAGGAACCTCATCTTAACTCTGAAACATGGCGGTGGCAGCATCACAGGTTGGGGCTGTTTTCTATCAGGGCAGTTTGCTATCACTGGATGAAGCTATAAATTCTGGATTGTATCAAGAAATTCTACTGGAGATCTTTAGGACATCCATCCATGAGCTGGAGCTCAACAGAAGGTGGTCCTGCAGAAAGACAACAACCCTAAAAACACCAGCTAGTCCACAAACAATACTTAACACAGAAGAAGTGCTGCTTTCTGAAGCGGCTGAGTTCAGTTCAAGTCCAGATCTTAAAATGTTGAGGTAGAGTCTAAGGTGGGGTGTTCAGGCTAGAAAGCCCACCAACATAACAGAGTTGAAGCAGCTTCAAGAGGAGGAACAGGCTGAGATCCCTCCAAGTTGATGTTCAGGACTGACTAACAGTTACAGGAACCGTCTGGTTGAGGTCATTGCTGCTCCTGAAAACAGAACTTCACATACTTTTACCAACAAAAACAGTTAATATTAGATTATTTAAGTTAATATATAAATGATAGACTATATATTTGTTTGTGTTATCGGTTTAATTGGGCTCTCTGTGTCTGCTGTAATGAATTAATGAGGATCTGATCAAATTTCAGGTCACGTTCATGTAGAAATTCACTGTATATCTCTGAATATTTAAAACCTGCTACTTTAATTCCGATGTGTTGTGATTATAGCGTAAAAAGCTGGACAGTCAGTGATATGTGTGCGGAGAGCCAATGCCAGAGAGCTGATGGTTCTTGTAACCACGTTAACACTGAAGCTTAAGTTCTGCATGTTAATATTGTTTTTGGATCCTGTTTATTATTTTTCTAGCCATTTTCTTTAAGCATACCGAACACCAGCTCCCGCCATGCTGCATAAGCAGCACTGTGCCGTGTTTATTCTGTCAGAGGAGACTAATAATCTTTCATTAAAATGTCTCTGGTCAGTTTGTGGTCAGTAAAAAGGAAATGTTTGTCGGGTCAAGTCTTTGTACTGTCAGCTGAAATGTTAGATAAATGTTTAGCTTGTATCATAAATGCTGTAATTGCAGCGTTGGTTTGGATCTCAATGAATTGTAAAGATGGATGTGGTTTTTGTCGCCCCCCGGTGGCCGATTTGGGATTAACAGTGAATTATATTCCAAGTCAAGGTAGTTAGTGCATATGTGTATAAGCAGAGTTGGCCTCCTCATGAGTGTTACCTCAGCATAATTCAGTGTTTGAGTTTTTTGGTGTGAAGATGGTGTTTACAGTGGTGGTGGTGGTGTTTACAGTGGTGGTGATGGTGTTTACAGTGGTGGTGAAGGTGTTTACAGTGGTGAAGGTAACCAGGGGTCTCCATGTCTACAACACTAATCTACACATTGTATTTACTATCAAACCCACCAGTGAAGCTACACGTGTCTTCTGAGTTTATCTGGATGTTGATGGTAAAATGTGGAAGATCTGAAAATACTAGGTTTTCTTTGGGGACTATTTGAACCTCACAGCGTCCTGCATGTATCCCTCAACCGTGTGTGTATGTGAGTGTTTTACTGCCCCCTAGTGTGTGTGTGTGTGTTCACTAGTGTGTGTGTATGTGAGTGTTTGTGTATATGTGACAGTTCTACAGCCCCCTAGTGTATGTGTGTGTGTTCACTAGTGTGTATGTGTGCATTTCACTTGCTCCCTGATGTGTGTTCAGTAGTGTGTGTGTATGTGGCTGTTTTACAGCCCCCTAGTGTGTGTGTGTGTTCACTAGTGTGTGTGTATGTGGCTGTTTTACAGCCCCCTAGTGTGTGTGTTCACTAGTGTGTGTATGTGAGCATTTCACTGCTTCCTAGTGTGTGTTTTCACTAGTGTGTGTGTGTATGTGAGTGTTTTACAGTCCTGTAGTATGTGTTCACTTTTGTGTGTGTTCACTAGTGTGAGTGTTCACTAGTGTGCATGTCAAATTCCTCTGTGTGCAAACACAAATGGTCAATAGTTCTAAATTAGAAATAATGAGCAGAATGATGGTGCAGTGCCCCGTTCACCACTACAGTTGTGACCCTGCTTCTCCAGAATGGAGTGGTTCACACCAAACCACACATAACTGCATAATCATGCAGGAATTTTGGAAAACTGGTGGCGTTCCCCTTCAGATATTGTGAATACCCTGCAGTGAATCTCTCTCTCTCTCTCTCTCTCTCTCTCTCTCTCTCTTTTTCAGTTTGTCGTCTCAGCCGGAGAATCAGGACTCGTCCTCCACCAGCTGGGTCCAGTTCTGAGTGGGACCACGTTCCTCCAGTCATCGGTCACTTAATGAGCCCTTAATTAAAGAGACGTATCGACCGGTAACGGTATGGTGACCAGTTAGCCCCTCAGGCTGTGAAGAGCCCCCCAGTAATCTCTGATAGAGGCCCTTAGGGCTTCCATCCACAGCATACCGTACCAGAACCTTCAGCAGCTCCTGCTACTGCTCGCTGATCCACAGCTGAAGGTTCTAGCTTCACAGTTTTTGGCTTTTGCGCCACCTTCAGGTCTATTCCATTACTGCACTAGCTTATAGGATCGAGCAGAAGCTTGACGTTTCAGAACCATAAGTTTAAAACCCAGCTATGATCTGCGGCTGTGTCCAGCTGTGTGTCCAGTTGTACAGACTGACCAGAACCTGAAGTGTCAGAGACCACAGTTTAATTTGCAGCTCAGTGTGTGTTTTGGGTTCGTGCTGACCCTACGTGTGGTCAGATTATGGTTTTTCTGGGTTGTATGTTTAGTGTTTATTTATTTTTAGTCTATGTGGAAACTAAATGATATTTATTTGACATATAGGTATATGATATATAGATTATGTGTATATTTATAATTGTAAGTATGTACTTTAACACTTGTAACAGTTGGTGTAGTCAAATCCACACATTTCTGTCTTAACTCTTAGCCGTCTGTCGCCCTCTAGTGGTGAAAATGTGTCAGTGTGAGTCATGTGTGGTGGAAGGCAGCTGGGCAGTTAGAGCAGCGCTGGTCAGTCAGGTATCTATTAATGTTATAAAGATTCATAACAGAGTTATAACTGTATGTGTTACTGCTTCAAATCACTTAGCATATTAATCGTTTATGTTGTCTTAGAAACAGTAAAAACTGATGTAACAGTACAAACTGAACAGCAAATAATATTTTTATATTTATATATAAATAATATTACTTCAATTCAGTTTTATTGAATATTTTAAATGTTTTGGGTTAAATAGGAAGTTATTAAATTATAAATAATAAACAGTCCGTCATCTGCTTTCATATTTCATGACATTTAAAACGACATGGGTTTGTTCTAGATATTAATATCTAGATAATTATTGGAACATTTGCATGTCAGCTTCTGGATATTAATGTTTATTCCGGATAATATTTAAATATAAATTCTAAAATGATTAGAACCTAATACAGAAGGTTACAGAATACACTATTATTTTATTGGAACTTTTTTTCTTGATATTAGAATTTTATTTGATAATTTTGTTCTTGATATAATCATCATTACTTTCATCGTTATAAATGCTAATAGAACAATGTTTATCAATTTGATCAATGCCAATTAATGTTAATTATATTAGAATTCATTATAGATATTAATTTTACTACAATTTTATTTGTGATATACATTTTATTAGGTTTATTTTAAGAAATTAAATATTATTTGTGTATTCATTTTCTGAAATTATGTTATTAGTGTAAAGTGTTAAATCCATTAAAACCTTATGCAAGATATTAATTTTGTCACAATGAATTCTGGATGCAAATTGTATTAGAATTAATTATAAATTGACATTTAATTACAATTACATTTAATTTTTTTTTTTAATTAATTCTGGATATTATATTTATATTTATGTATTATTTTTATGAAATTACATTCGTGTAATATGTTAAATAGATTAGATATGAATTTTATTAGTACAAAAATCCTAGATATTAGTTATATTACAGTTTCATTCTTAACGTAATTTTTGTTAGAAGTAATTCTGGATATTAAATTAAATTTAATTATTTATTTATTTATTTATTTATTTATTTATTTATTTATTTATTTATTTGTTTGTTTGTTTATTTATTAAATTGTGCTGGTAGTGTAAAGTTTATGATGGGCAGATTATTATGTTATTATTATTATTGATTACGGTGATTCTGATTCCATTATTACTTTCTAGTGGTTGTAGATTTTATACACACAGCTGTGTGTGTGTGTGTGTGTGTGTGTGTGTTATGGCTGTGTGTGTGTTATGGCTGTGTGTGTGTGTGTTGTGGCTGTGTGTGTGTGTTATGGCTGTATGTGTGTGTGTTATGGCTGTGTTTGTGTGTTATGGCTGTGTGTGTGTGTGTGTTATGGCTGTGTTTGTGTGTTATGGCTGTATGTGTGTGTTATGGCTGTGTTTGTGTTATGACTGTGTGTGTGTGTTATGACTATGTGTGTGTTACGTCTATGTGTGTGTTATGGCTGTATGTGTGTGTTATGCCTGTGTGTGTTTGTTATGTCTATGTGTGTGTTATGACTGTGTGTGCGTGTGATCTGTGTATGTGTGTTATGGCTGTGTGTGTGTGTTATGGCTGTGTGTGTGTGTTATGACTGTGTGTGTGTGTGTTATGGCTGTGTGTGTGTGTTATGTCTATGTTTGTATTAAGGCTGTGTGTGTGTGTTATGGCTGTGTGTGTGTGTGTGTGTTATGACTGTGTGTGTGTGTTATGACTGTGTGTGTGTTATGGCTGTGTGTGTGTGTGTTATGGCTGTGTGTGTGTGTGTGTGTGTTATGACTGTGTGTGTGTTATGACTGTGTGTGTGTGTTATGACTGTGTGTGTGTGTTATGACTGTGTGTGTGTGTGTTATGGCTGTGTGTGTGTTATGACTGTGTGTGTGTGTTATGGCTGTGTGTGTGTTATGCCTGTGTGTGTGTGTTATGTCTATGTGTGTGTTATGACTGTGTGTGCGTGTGTTATGTGTGTGTGTGTTATGACTGTGTATGTGTGTTATGGCTGTGTGTGTGTGTTATGACTGTGTGTGTGTGTTATGGCTGTGTGTGTGTTATGTCTATGTTTGTATTAAGGCTGTGTGTGTGTGTTATGGCTGTGTGTGTGTGTTATGACTGTGTGTGTGTGTGTGTGTGTGTGTGTGTTATGGCTGTTTGTGTGTGTGTGTTATGTCTATGTGTGTGTTATGGCTGTGTGTGTGTGTGTTATGACTGTGTGTGTGTTATGGCTGTGTGTGTGTGTGTGTGTGTGTTATGACTGTGTTTGTGTTATGACTGTGTGTGTGTTATGGCTGTGTGTGTGTGTGTGTTATGACTGTGTGTGTGTTATGGCTGTGTGTACTCGTGTAGAGTTGTTAGGGCTCAGTGTATGTGTGTAACTGTGGTTACTTGTATTCCTGGCGAAGGTGGAACTGGTGTTGTTTTAACTTTGCTGATGCAACTTTGCTTTGATTGTATGTTTGTTTACTGTGTTTGTGTTTGTCCTCCTCGTCCTCGATTCTATCTTCATTCTTATTATATGTAAAGAAAGTTAAACAATGTGCATAGTGTATATGTGTATGTAAACAAATACATGTAACAACAAATAAAACTAGATCATAAAGTAGAAAATCAATTCAAGATGAAGTTGTGGCGTGTACTGGAATCTTTTCCTTAAGAGTCTTATATATATATATATATATATCTCCACTCACTGTCCAGTGTATCAGCTCCACTGACCATATAGGAGCACTTTGAAGCTGACGTGGTGGTGGTGTGTTAGTAGTGTGTGTTGTGCTGGTGTGAGTGGATCAGACACAGCAGTGCTGCTGCTGCTGGAGTGTTTAAACACCTCAGTGTCACTGCTGGACTGAGAATCGTCCACCAACCAAAACTATCGAGACAGCAGTGTCCTGTGGGCGGCGTCCTGTGTCCACTGATGAAGGACTAGAGGAACA